>JAOTRH010159939.1:0-12891 GCA_034768845.1 Heliamphora exappendiculata | reverse complement strand
AAGTCCCTTTCGTACCTATCATTGTTGGTTGGGTGATATGAAATCGTTCTTTCTATGGCTTTGGATCAAGGGCATCCTTGGTTGCCATATTTGAAAGTGAAATGGGAGATTGTTTATTTTTAAAAGGAGGATTAGGCATCATGGGTTCGTCACTAGCTTTAATTCGACTTTTTGTTGACACCTAACGAGTATCCTGGTCCTTAAGGTGGGATTGATTGGCCTAGAATAAGAATAGGGAAAATTGGATTAAGGCCAATCCCCATGCCGTTGCCATTGCGTAAAACGGCTAAGGCATGTAGTCATGGCAAGTGTTTACCTTTCGCAACGAGGCGAGGAAAGGTTCGGGGATCAGGTCTTATCAAGTCTACTCAATAATTCCAACGTGGAATTCATGATATTTGTCACACCCCAACATCAGGGTCACGCGAGATCCCACCCAAAACTCCCATTTTAGAAAATAGGTTTTACAGTTAGAAATCAAAGTATACAATATTTGAATAAAAGTCCCCACAGTTCAACTCTCATAAACTATAAAACATGCATTCTCATACATGAATAAACATATCGCCTAAAGGTATACAAAACCAGCCATCATAGGCATTACATGTAAAAGTACATGTAAAAAAATAAGAAAAACTACAGCAAGTCTTCAATCACCTCTACAACTAGGTCAACTCCTCATGCTCACGTGAAAAGGTTTTATAGCAAAATCCCACACCGTGAGCCGAAATTCAATAGAACATAGACAATAAAACTGTAAAGCAGGCTATGCAATTACACGCACACGGGCTCAACCACAGGAGCCAAAAAAGTTTTTCTTCCAAAACTACAAGTTTTCCATCAGACTATCACAAGTCTCAAAAAGGTTTTATCTCATAAAACCCGACATTTTTTTATCATTCAAACTATACATATCATCTTAACAGATATCATGCCACATTTAAGGGAAAGCTATAAATAAAACAGTAAGCTCCACTCAGGCCACTCAGCATAGGAGAAAGATATAAATGTAATCCTATGTACCAACTCTGCCACATCGACAAAGGTAACAACTATAGACTCTCGTCCATTACCCTAGACCCGTAGGCTTAGTAATGACAAGTTATATACGGAGTTACAACAATAACGCCATTAACGGAGGCAACTGACTTAGTTTACGGGGTCACACCCGAGGGCACTAAGCACCCACCAACCTCGTTTACGGGGATTAACCCGAAGGCACGTAGGGACCTATTCTGCGCACGTTTTTGAACTTATACCGAGGAGTAATGGAAGCCCAACTCAACACACCCACTGTCACGGTACATATATGGAGAACGTTTAAAACCCACCATAGCTCAACTATGAAAACCTGTAAAATGATTTATACAACACATGTATAAAAAGTGATCCAATCCATCAAGATGGAGATCCGAAATAATTTCCAACAAAATGTTTAAAAGGTGAGACTCAATCCCGCGAGTTAGCTCTGAACCTCCAAAAGCACGTTTTTAACCATTTTCACAAAACACCTCATTTTGAAACCTTCTTTTGATAACTATGGATACCGCGTACCCAAAACATGTATACAACCGTGAAAAGGCGTAAAAACCCCACTTTGACCCAAAAACCACGGTTACACATGAAAATCACATTTGATGTATTTTCTATCTAGTGAAAACACGTATAATTACATATATCACCCTTATATAGAAGTAGGGTTTACAAACCTATCTGGGAGAGTGAAGAACTCGATGTCTCAAAACTGAACGACGTCAGAACGAGAATCCGACCGGATGGATGCAAAGCCCTTGCCCCGATAGCAAGGATCCACAAAGGATAGAACCCAAAACCAATCCCCGGGCCCTTAAAGCTAGAGAGAAGGAAAAGAAAATGGGTTTCTTAGCCTGGAAGAAAGGTTTTGTCTCAAAAATCCCGCCACTGGGATATTTATAGAAAATAGAAAAATTCACTGTTCAGTCGACCGAACCTCCAAGTTCAGTCGATCGAACCCAAGATTTTTGGTTTAATCGACTGGGCCAAGCCCTCTCGTCGACTGAACTGGTGGGCAGTGTGTTTTTTTACAATGAAACCGAAATTTTTGGGTCAAACACATGCCAAACAAGCCTCTACCAAACCCCAAAAAGTGTGTAACACATTTACACATGCTATTCTACAACTGTAAATCATAAACCATGCATCGATGCTATTCATATACTGAAAGTAGCACATCAAATATATAAATAACCTTAAAGATAAGGGTTAGGGCCTCACAACTCTTCCCCTTAAGGAATTTCGCCGCTGAAATTGGCAACAAGCTCACGAGGTAAAAATGTCTGGGTATCTAGCACGCATCCCAGACTCAAGCTCTCATATCGCTTCCTCAACCCCGTGATGACGCCATAAGACCTTGACATAAGCAATCGTTCTGCCCCGCAACACATGTTCCTTTGTATCAAGAATCCTCACTGGACGCTCCTCATAGGTTGCATCCTCATCAACCCTCAGCACATCCCAATTTAACACATGTGAAGGATCAGGCTCATACCTCCGAAGCATAGAAACATGGAACACATTATGCACAGATGCTAACTGAGGTGGCAAAGCCAAATGATAAGCAACCTCACCAATCCTGTCGAGGATCTCAAATGGTCAAATAAAGCGCGGTGATAGCTTCCCGCTACGACTAAATCTCATCAAACCTTTACGTGGTGAGACCTTTAGAAACACACGATCCCCGACTGAAAACTCCAATGGTTGCCTCCTCTGATTTGCATAACTCTCATGGCGGCTCTGAGCTATCAGTAGGCGCTAGCAAATCACAGCAACCTTCTCTATCGTCTCTTGCACCATGTCAGGTACCAAGACTGTGGCCTCCCCCACATTTGTCCAACACACGGGTGTTCTACACGGTCTACCATTTAAAGCCTTATACGGTGCCATCCCAATACTGGACTGATAGCTATTGCTATATGCAAACTCTGCCAATGGTAGATGATCCTCCCACGAACCTCTGAAATCAAGGACACAATACCTCAGCATATCTTCCAGAATCTGTATAGTTCTCTGAAATCAAGGACACAAGACCTCAGCATATCCTCCAGAATCTGTATAGTTCTCTCAGACTAGCCATCTGTCTGGGGGTGAAAAGAAATTCTGAACGTCAAGTTCACCCCCAAGGCCTCCTGCAGACTTTGCCAAAAATGCAAAGTGAAGCGCAAGTCTCGATCAGAAATAATGGACACTGGCACTCCATGCAATTAGACTATCTCTCTGACATATATCCGACTCAGTCTATCCACTAAATCCTTCACACGAATGGGAAGAAAGTGTGTAGATTTCGTCAACCTATCAACCACAACCCATACGGCATCGTGTTCCTTAGGTGACCAAGAAAGTCCTAACACAAAGTCCATCATGACATGATCGCACTTCCACTATGATATAGGCAATAACTGTAGAAATCCTGTCGGTCTTTGGTGTTCTGCCTTTACCTGCTGATAGGTGAGGCATCAGGAAAAAAACTGGATCACATCTTGCTTCATTCCCGTCCAATAGAACTGATGACGTAAGTCATGGTACATCTTCGTGCCTCCAGGATGCACGACAAGACGAGAATGATGACACTCACGTAGAAGATCAGCTCGGCATGACTCTGGCACAAGCAACCTCCCAGCCAACCTCAAACTCTTATCAGAATCTATAATCCATCCTGTTGTATCCTCGCCACTAGCATCACGGTCTCGTATCATATGAGCCTCCTAATTCGTCTGATGGACCTCTAGCACGCGTACTATCAAAGCAGGTCGTGAAACTACAAAGAACAAAGTAGCACCCGTCGCGGTCTCCCTAAGGCAAAGATCAAACTCCTCAATCTCTCCAAGCATGTCCCACTCGTGTATGGACACAGAAGCTAATGACCCATGGGACCTCCTGCTAAGAGCGTTAGCTACAACATTGGCCTTCCCTGGATGATACTGCAAGTCAAAATCGTAATCCTCTAACAACTTCATCCATCGTCGCTGGCGCAAGTTTAGGTCCTTCTGCGAAAACAAGTATTTCAAACTCTTCTGATCGGAGAATACCTCGAAATGCTCACCATAAAGATAGTGACACCATGTCTTCAAGGCAAAGACCACGGCTGCTAACTCCAAGTCGTGTATAGGATAGTTCTTCTCATGCGTCTTCTACTGTCGAGAATCATAGGCTACAACCTTACCTCCATGCATCAGAACACATCCGAGACCGTCATGTGATGCATCACAGTACACAGTATACCCCAAGCCCCACTCTGGGATAATCAACACTGGCGGACTAGTCAATCTCATCTTTAGCTCCTGGAAAGCTGACTCATAGGACTCACTCCAAACAAACACAACTCAGCGGGTGCAAAGATGTAAGATGGTATAGATATGGGAGCAGCTCCAGGAACTAGATCAATTAAGAAATCTACCTCCCAGCTCGGTGCCAACTCAAATAGATCGTCAGGAAAGACATCTGGATAGTCGCAAACCACCGGAGGTAACTCTCCTCAAACCCCAATTACCTCATCTAACATAAGGGCTGCAAAAAGAAAACCTAAGTTGCCCTGGTTCCGCACAACGCCAGGCATAAACCTCAAACCCTCATCCCGATCACCCACAAAACAAAAGCACTCTCCCACCGGTGTACAAATCGTTACCCTTCGTCGATCGCAATCGATAAAGGCATGATAGGTGGTCAGCCAATCCATCCCTAGGATGACATCGAGTCTGGTCATGTCTAGAACAACAAGGTCGAACTCTAAACAATGACCGGTGATCTTCAACACGTAGGATCTACAAACAAGACTCAACTTCACCCTCCCACTCGCTGGGGTCTCCACGCACATAGTACCACCCAACCAGTCCATTTCCAACCCCAAAGAAGATGCAAAAGCAGATGATATAAATGAATGTGATGCTTCGGTGTCGATAAGAACACTAGCCCATGATATGTAGACTAGAAGAGTACCTCTGATCACGGAGGTGGTAGCGGCAGCATCGGGTATGACCGGTGCTCTAGATGAACTAGGATCTATAAGAACATAAGCTCTGGCTGGCCTACTGCGACCCTACATTGCCGACTGCCTACCCGACTGCACTGAAGCTCCTCCCTCTGCAAAATGAGACGTCTGAGCTCTAGGCTGTGAATACATCTGTCTCCCCCGGACTGATTGAATAGTTAGTGCGCCTGCTGTACTCCTCACACTCCCTCCTCTAGGGCAATCCCTACGGATGTGCCCAGACTGGCTGCACTCAAAACATACCACTGGCCCTCTCCCCTGAGCCTGCGACTGCGATTGTGCCTATACAGGCGCTGCACTCTGGCACTCTACCGCACGATGCCCTGACCGTCGGCATCTATGACAAACGAGCGCTCTCTGATCCGACCTTTCCGTTGAAGCTACGGGTGGCGCAGATGTAAAAGACTATGGCAGATACGACCCCACTAGATGAGAACTCGGACCAGATGTCTGTCGACGCTTGTCCTTGCGTTCCTAGAACTATGTGTGTCCCCCATCTAACTGACCCCTACTGTCCCTGTCTCTGTGCGTCTGGTTTAGAGTATCCTCCACCTTCATGGTAGTCTCCACCAGCTCTGTAAAAACCAACATCCTGAATGCTGCCACTATGTCACGAATAACAGGGCTCAAACCCCTCTCAAATCGTTTCACACGAAACTCGTCAGTTGGTACGATCTCCTGTGCAAACCGAGATAGGCTAGTAAACTCAGCCTCATACTCATGCACTGTCATTGTCACGCCCCAACCTCCAGGTCACGTGAAACACTCACAAACAACCAACATAAAACCTGGCCCGAGAATATACTCTCAATTTAAACTATACATGCATTATATATAAATGCCAAACGACTTACAATACACGGCTCCAACGCCGAAAAACATGACACGACATACATGTAACAAAACTATAAAAAAGGAAGACTACACTCTTCCACCTCCTCCTGTACCTCGAGATCAACCTGTGTGACCAGTACCTGAAGAAAATCAAATCTCACACCGTGAACCAATACTCAGCAGAAACTAGATAAGCATGTAATATAAACAAAACATGCTAGTAAATCGAAGTGCAATTTTAGACTCTCTTTCAAGCCTTGAAAACAGTTTGAAAATAGTTTTAGATCACAACCTGCACTTCGATTTTCCTAGCATGTTTTGTTTATATTGCATTCTTGTGTAGTTTCTGCTGAGCCTTGGCTCATGGTGTGGGATAAAATATTTTCAGGAACCGATCACACGCATTGATTTGGGGTTATTGGTTGAGAGCAGAAGGGTTATAGTCTTCCTTTTTGTCTTTCTGTTACATGTATGTTGTAACATCTCATTCCGGTGTTAGAACCGTGTAGTGTAAGCTTTTGAGGGTTGGAGCCTTGTCATGTATGCCGTTTAGCGTTAATATACAATGCATGTATGTTTCATCTTGAGAGTGTATTCTCAGGTTGGTTGTTTGTGAGTGTTTCACGTGGCCCAGAGTTTGGGACATGACAGATCATCCCACTCATTCGAGTTCTTTAGAATCACAATGAAATTGAAGAATCAACCGGGAAATGAGCGGAAGCCATAAAGGAGAGTCATCCCCAGTCATTCGCAGTTTGAGGTACGATACGAAATTTTGGGGACATGATTTATTTTTAGGGGGTAGATTGTAATGACCCTGCTCAGAACCTAGTATTAGTGACGGATAGTCCACGAGGCTATAGAATACGAAAGAGATTTAAAACCCTAACTCGAATCGAAAACCCTAAGTTCGGCCTAAAAATCTTTAAAATGTCCAAAACACAGGCAATAAAACCCCCGCACCTGGAGAATCTCCTAATATTTTAAACCAAGTAAATATCATGAAATAATGAATTAAAAATTAAAAATTCCCATAAATAGGGCAAAATGACCATTTTGCCCTTAATACAATAAAAAACCTTAAAAATCTAAATTTTGATATATGGATACTCTAAATCAAGAAATTAAGTACAATTAAGTAGAAAATGATAAAATAACATCAAAAATGCCAAAACTACCACCTAGTAGGCGGACCACCTTCGAAAGTGTGTCAAAAAGTGACTTTTTGCTTTTTTTTTAGCTTTAAATGATGAGAAATGTATTAAATTAAGCATTATGATGATTCAATATTTGTTAAAAAAGTAATATACATAATAACATAGTGCCATAGGTCAACAAAAGTAAACAAATCATTATTGAAATTCATACACAACAAAATAAGTCAAAAAGTCATATATTGTCAAAATAGCTTAATTTGACTTAAAAGAATACATCTATTTAATAAATTGTTATGAAAACTATGATAATACATAAAAATACTATATTTCTCATAAACATATAAAAATAATAAGTTTCAGTAGAAAAAGAGACCGAAAAGATACACCAACTTAACTTTTAATGCATTTTCTTACATAATAGGAGCACGAAAATCGAGACAACCCCCTTGATTGATGGGGGATCATATTTTTGTCCCCCAAACAGCCCCCTAGCTACATTTATCTTCTCCATATCTCACCTTAGCCAACAAAAACTTACATCAACTCAAATCAAACTCAAGTCTCCTTTACTAAAATGAAGAAAAAAGATTTTTTTTTGTACTTTTTTGTCTCCCACATGTCCCATAGCCTTGCCAATATAAAGAGATCCAAACACCCTCTTCTCCATATGTAATTCTTGGCCAAGAGAGGGGTAGGAACCAGAAACACTTTGATCTTGAGAGTTAAAATTAGTTTGAGGAAGAAAAAGGAAGGAAAAGGAAGAATCCGATGAGGTTTTTGAAAGCGAAGTCCAAATCAACCCTCTACCCTTCTTTGATCTCTAAAAATAAGTAAGTAAAACCTCTAAGTCCTGTATTTAATATCCCTCAAAATATCTCTCAACACATCCCTTTAAACACTCTAAACATCAATAACCGAAATCTAACCGAAAAGGTGTCGTAGTAACAAATTAGGGACTGTTTTGTTTATGAATGATATGAGATATTGTTGTGTGATGTTATTTTTGAGTTTGATGACCTTTAAGAATGCTGGAGCCTTGATATTAAAGTCTATAACACAAGCATGGAAATAAATGGAACAAAAACTTGACATGACATAAGTAGAATACTTAAACCCTAAGAGGCTTAATTTTTGAGAACTTTGATGTTTCTAGCCCGAGATTTGAAATTCCATAACTCAATGTAAAAATTTGATCTAAGCATGTTACTTATGTACAGATTTATCTCTTTGTGTTATCTTTCATCCAAAATTTCTTTCAACTCATTTGCATAATCAGAACTCAAAATATTGCAACTTTACCAAAGTGTATCATTTTCTGACTAGTCAACACTACCGACTTAAAATTTCTAATTTAAAATGAGATCCAAACTTTGAGGAAAACACAAAAATTGTAGATAACATGCATGTCTATCAACCCACCAGAAATGAGAATAAAATATTATGTTTTGATAGGTCAAAGTCCCATTTAAAGTCTCCGTTGAGTTTTAGCCCCCAAGGAACATTCTGTCACATATTTTTATATAGCTCAAAATCCCTATTTTTAGTGGCCTATTCCAAAAGTGGTGCACATGAATATTGTAACCAACATATTGAAGTACATTTTGCCCAAATATCAGACCTTAAAGCCTCAAGATGATATCCCAAAATCATTTCAAATCCTCTGTCCAAAATCATCTCTGCTGAGTTTTGGCGGCTAACAGAACCTACTTTTTCAAATGGCCAAAAAGTCTAACTTGTTCCAAACAATTAACCTTAGCTCTAAACATTAAACTTTTAGGAGACCTGTTGAACCAGAACGTACGAAAACATGGGCTCATTCGGACGTGAAATGATACCTTAAAGCCGAGACCAACAGAAGCATAAATTTGGTAAAATCTTGAGAAAAGTGCTAAACCGTTTTTATTTAATATGAATTGTTCACCTATTTGCCTTAGATTTTGGCCTTGATGTTAAACATGAGAGTTGTAGGAATTTTTTTTTTGTCTAAATGGTGTATAAAAATCATAACTTGATTATAAGTCTAGGTGCCCCAAAACTTTGTTGGCCCTTTTAATTTAATACTTAACCTTTGGCCTTAAAATTTGTTAAGTATATGTTTGAGTATCCTTCACTATGAGACCCGAGTCTTTGTACAATAATCAATGTGAATTAGTTGATTAGTGTTTTAAGTGAATGTATTATGATTTAGAACTCATGTTATCATGTTTGAATCATATCTTGAGAATTGTAGCTCGTGCTTTACATACTTGTACCATATGTTTTGTGCCTTATACCATGAATCTTGCCATGCTAGTTGATGCCATACTATAGATAGTTGTATTTGAGATCCATACCATATATCATGAACATTGTCATTTTCATCCTGGTATGTTGGAGTCCATCTGTGCAAACCGTTGTTGGGATGGACTGTGTTGAGATTATTCTTCTTGGTTTTAAATCTAGGGCGTCCCTGGTTGCCATTTTTGAAAATATTTTGGCTTATACACCTTGGGTGCGTTTCTGGTGTTACAAATTTTCTTTATACACCTTGGGTGTGTCCCCGGCGTTTGAAATGGTTTATGGAGATTGTTGGGCACCATGAATTCGTCGCTAGCATTCTTGTTTTGATAATTTAGACTTTGAGTTGACGCTAAACGAGCATCCTGGTTCTTAGGTAGGGGATTGTTGGCCCAGATAAGGGTGGCTAATAATTGGTTGGCTCGCCCCCACACTGTTGCCATTGAGTAAAACAGTTGTGGCATGACGCCCGGTGACACATTTACTATTCGCAACGAGAAAATGATAGGTTTAGTGATCAAAGTCTCATCAAGTTTACTCTGGTGATTTCTGGTGTGGAATCTCTGTTATAATCTGGGTTCATGCTGGGTTGGGCATCTGCATTTCATATGCATATGTTTATTGACTTGTCTGCTATTCTATCGTAAATTTGTCTATCTCCTTAACTATAAACTGTATTGAGTGTTATATGATATGTGTTATGGTAAATTTTATGCCGTGAAATTAGTTAAAAGGTTCAAATGTCTTATTTCAAGGCCTTGACTCATGGCATTCGTGCCACAGGTGAGGAGGAGTTCTTTGAGGAGGTCATCCCCGAGAGAGAAGAAGAGTTAGAAGGACAAGGTGAATTCCAAGTGCACATGGATCCAGCTGATGCATTCTGAGGAATCAAGATCTCTACTTTTGTTCTTACATGCAGTTTTTCCCATGCTTAGCAATTTTTGAATTTTCTCGGTGAAAATATAATAATTATGAACTTTTGGACAGTTCAGAACTTGTTTATAATGTAATAACTATCTAATGTAAATATGAATGTATGGCTAGTATATCCTTATGTTTATATTTATGTATGTCCCAATGTGCCCGGAGGACGGGGAGTCACAAGCAATGACCGGTTCTAGCTCACAACTTTGGTGGAGAGGTGATGGAACACCACCAACACGTTCCATTTTCCCACCTTTTAGGTGATACTGACACCACTTGACTTTGCACTCATCACCGAGATTTGGGTAAACCACAACCCAATCCCCTTCGACCCCGACATCTGTCAAAGCCAAAATGCACTTATGTTTTTCCTTGGCCAGGTGCCCCCAGCTATCAACCAGAAAGCCAAAATGCATTTATGCCTTCCTCTTTTCTCTTTGTATCATTTCTTCTTTGTTCATCTGTACTATTTTCTAATATAGACTTCTTATTTTGTAGGTCCAGTGGAATCTCTAGGTAGGTATGGCATATGGAATTGGGGCAGATCTGATGTAGTGTCCAAAGGTCAGCCGGACTTGCGTCTTACTAAAGGTGCTATTCTACAAATAGTGGTACATCAGTGAGCTCGTGGCACAACAATCTTAGGATAAGGGCACTTTTATGTTATGAGGGTTCCTTCGGTTAGGATGTGTCAGATTGACTCCTTACATACAGTTGAGATCATACGTGTTATGATGGGGGTCAATGTTGCTATGCTACTTTAGGGTGAGGATCGTGATTACACGGTCTTTGCCTGAGAGAGTCTCATGCTAGCCAAGGGGTCCATGCTGCTGCGCAGGGTCCGTCTTCTGATACTCATGAGGCTGCGAGGGTGGCCTATCCTAAGCTATTTTGGATATTGGGCACGTTCACGGATGGAGTTCTCTACCAAAGCAAGATCCCTCGGTTAACTATGCAGGAGTTACTCCTTCCTTCGAGTGTGGAGTAGGTTTGCTACCTTTTCTTTCCTCTTTTTTCTTCCCATACTACTCTTCTACATATGTACTAATGTATCTTTCTTCTTTTACGGCTCTCTTAGGAGTGAGGTGAGCAATGCCTCTAGATTATGACAATGATGCAGGTGATGATCTGCCAGCACCGTGAGATGTCATAGTATCCAGCTCCCTGCTACACGGGGTGGCCCTGCTATGCTATGCTCTTGTCCTTTCTCTTCGTTTTTGTACTGCATTACTACTTTCGTCGCTGCATGTCTTTGCGTTCAAATATAATTGATTCCTTGCATTCCATGTAGTGTGATAGGGGTCGAGGTCTGACGACTAGTGATGGTTGTTTCAGATCATCTGCTTCTTCTTGGCAAGCCTTCGCTTCTGCTTCTTCATCTTGACGTAGGTCTGCTAGTGTGGTTCACAAGATTGAGAGCTTAGAGGAGGAAGACGAGCAGACCGACTCTACAATAGGGGAGTCATCTTCTGAGGGTCAATACGAGGTTTGAAGGATGAGGTCCCGGCATAGCCAAGGATTTCACCCATATCCTTTTTTTTGTACTCCCGTTTTATTACTATATATTCAAGCCTACGTACCTATTTTTGTTGGGGCCTACATGCCCATTGATACACTCTTGATACACTGCACTTATATTTCTTTGATCTATGGATAGGCCTTCATGGCTTTTAGATTATACTTATAATTCATTTTATGGATGATGTCATATTCCTTTTATTAAAACCATTGATTGCTTTGATCTTATAATTATGTATGATGTATGACCTGTGAGTTGAAAACTTGTCCCATAAATCAATTTATATGTTGTGAGTTACCGACAGGTCTTTTGGCAGGGAGTTGGGTTAATCCTCAGAATGTGGAGATCTTGGAAAATTTTCTATAAAAAAAGGGTTGCAGCTATAACAATCAAAGATGACGGCTGCGAGAATAGGATTAAAAAAGATCACAGCCATTAGAAATAAAGGTCGCGACCGTGAAATTTGATAATGGCCATGAGAAACAATTGTAGCGACCATGGGAAAAAGGGGACAACCACAACTGAACTTTTTGGCCAAAAAGTAGAATTGATTCTATGGTTCCCCTCTCTTTTTCCTTTATAAAATGGGACCCTCTGGTTCAGATCCCACTGCTTGGGAATATTCACCACTTTTGTTTCTTCATGGCTTTTCCTTTTAACAACTCCCTTTCATCATGGATGGACAAGTTCTCTTCGGTCGAGCGCAAGAACTTCGTGAACATCGGGTTAGATGCACTATTCTTTTTGAGGACCATGAGGATTGATAGGCATCTCTTGATGGCCACAGGCTAACTCTGGGATCCTGACGCTCGTGTATTTAGCTTCGGATGTGAGAAACTATGCCCAATGACTGAGGACTTCTATGTTATCCTTGAACTTCCAAGTTGGGATGAAGTTGTGGTCCTTACTCCATTCTCGAGTCCTAGGAACTAATTAATGCAACTTTGTCGTTACTCTAACCATGGAGATTTACGACCCATTTCTTAAAACGGTGTCTGTGACCGGCTAATGAGTTAAAATCCATCCGAGTCCTCTTATTTTAAAAACTCTTTTAATTAGTTTTGGTATAAAATGACTTTGTTTTATTAATTTTCACAAAAATCATCCCAATGATCTTTCCATATGGTTAATTTCCTTAAGAGGTTTGTCTAAAATTT
>JAOTRH010159938.1:8970-44501 GCA_034768845.1 Heliamphora exappendiculata | reverse complement strand
TTGCAGGACTCGGTTTGCAAATTCTATTTTATTATTCCTGTTATTTCATTCTCTGTAATTTCAGATTATTGTAAATTATTAAAAGTTTAGTAAAGATGTATTTTCTGGATCCCCGAGTATGTATTTTATTTCGACGTTTGATATTCTCCCGACAAAACCACCGCCCCAAACCCTCACGCCGCCAACCGCCGCACTCTCTTTTTATCCCTCTGCTCTCTGCTCTTTGCTCTCAGCCCTCTCTCTATCCCTCTGCCGTATCTCTCTCCTTTCTGTCGTCTCTCTCTCTCTCGCTATGGGTTCGATGGTGTGGGTTTGGGGCTGGCGGCGCTGGCGATATGGGTTCGGGGTCGGCGACGCTGTCGGTGGTGGTTGCGCCAGTGGCGGTGGTGCATTCAGCCATTTCTCTCAATCCCCCCACCCACACACACACACACACACACAGATATCGCACGCGCACTGGCACAACCACCGCCGCCGCCGGCCCCGAACCCACACCAAGAGAGAGACGGCAGAGAGAAGAGAGAGAGAGCGAGAGAGAGAGAGACGGCAGAGGGATAGAGAGAAAAGGCTGAGAGTAGAGAGAGAGATATATAGCATAGGGATAGAGAGAGAGAGAGGACGGCGGTGGCAGCGGTGTGGGGGTCAACGGTGTGGGGGTCAGCGGTGGCGACAGTGTGGGGGCCGGCAGTCAGCGGCGTAAGGGTTTGGAGCGGTGGTTTGGGGTCTGGGGGTGGTTTTTGGGGGGTGAGGGTAATTTTGGGGTTTTATGGTGGTTTTTTGAGGGGTGAGGTGACTTTGGGGGCGATTTTGGGGTGAGAATTGTGATTTTCGTTAAATATTTTAACGGTTGAGTTTAATTGATGTTAAAATTAAAATTTAAAGGAAAGTTTGTGATGTTTTGAAACAACAAGAAAAGTAGTTGATATTTTTCTAAACTTTATAGGAGGCTAGTATAATTTATCCAAAAAAATAATGTTCACAAAAAAGGCATGTCTACTTGCATAGCTAATTTATTATTAGAAAGCTAAAAGCTAGTCCAAATAACTCAACCAAACACCTCTCAAATGCGTTACAAATAATTTAATTTAAAATTATAAAATAAATTTATAAATATATTTTATAAATACCATTTTTATTAATCTTTTCAAAAAAGTTTCAGTATTCCCAAGAATGGACCTTAGGGTTCAGGCAATACAACCTCCCTCTATACATTTTCCTTTCACTGCATCTGTAAAAATTGGGTGTGCAAGTAGAGTTACTCGTTATTTATTGATCCCGAACAGGGGCTCGCATAGGGAGAATCCAAGTGCCGGGTCTGAAGATACAGTTCACTCGTTACTGATCAACAGACAAGAAGGTGAGGATTGTGTTGCTGTTCATTTAAATGTCGTGTCTGATTCTCCGCCTCATTGTTCTATCCTAGAACCTCCATTTTCGGCCTTTTCTCCGCCTTAAATTCGAGCAATTTTGATTTCACGTTTTGAATACAACTCTTCTTATGGATTAATTACTGAATTAGTCCACCGACACTTGAAAAACTCGATTAACCTCAAGCTGTTATTGAGAACATTGATTGGTATATATCCAGGGAGGAAGAGGAGGAGGTAGAATTTATTATACACTAATGAAATCTAAAATCAAAGTTGAAAAAAGCTCATTAAAGGAAAAAAATCACATTTTTTTGCGTTTGAATTCCTCATAACCAGCTCAAATTGCGGTTTGGAATTCAACAAAATGAAATAGAGTACGATATAGTCAGCAGCTGCTACCCCCAACATGATTTTATTTCTTAACCATTTTGCAACTTCCTTTGTTTGCATTGTTTAAAATTGCAGCCATGGCGTCTTTAGCATTTTTCCAGGATTATGCATTTGGAGCATCAGATATATTGCGTTTTTGTTTGTTGGTTTGACCAGTGTTAGCTTTCCCTATGGTTATTCTCATACTTGATAGTCCAATCAATGGCCAAGTTGCAATTCCTCAACAAAAGGGATTTCTGTAACATGCATAAAGTATACTTTTAACTACTAAATTACTATGTATGGAAGAGGCACTTATGCCATTCAACTTCCATATGGTCCTATGCTTGCCTTTTTTATTTTGAGAAATTCTATGTACACTGAAGCATACTAAAAATATACTAAATACTAAGAAGTGTGATGAAACCCACACAAAGTGATGGTAGAGCCCGCTAAAACTTGTGAGTAGTTAGTGCATTTTTTAGCACATCTTTTTGTGTTATTTTCCACTATAGCTCTTCCACTTTTGACTTAGTTTCCTGTTTTACCTGTTCTTCAACTTCTAATTTCAAATGCTGTTATTAGACATCTAGATTTCATATATAATGGAGACACTTGTGGCATAAGGTGTCTCCCCTCCCCAACACACAAATCCACTTTTGACTTAGTTTCCTGTTTTACCTGTTCTTCAACTTCTAATTTCAAAAGCTGTTATTAGACATCTAGATTTCATATATAATGGAGACACTTGTGGCATAAGGTGTCTCCCCCCCCCCAACACACAAATCCACTTTTGACTTAGTTTCCTGTTTTTCCTGTTCTTCAACTTCTAATTTCAAATGCTGTTATTAGACATCTAGATTTCATATATAATGGTGACACTTGTGGCATAAGGTGTCTCCCCCCCCCAAACACACACACACACACACACACACAAATACACCTCTACTCTTGGTTTGTAATTATGGTAATGAAATAAAATACATAAGTTAAGTTTAATCACCATACAGATTGGAAATGATGTTCCGTGGCTTCTGCCATGTGTTTCACAAGGCCAGCACAGCAACAATGGCTTGTCTCAAGAATCTCCAAACATTTAAAGGTGAGGCCGGCAATATTAAAGACACTTCTTCAGTCTTATACCCCCACCGTCCTTCCAAAATTTTGTGGGCCTCGTTGCAAGAAATCTGCTAGGCCTAGGAAGTAATTAGGGGCTCCGACAGTTCATTGCACTCTCTCTTTGTATAGACGGGCTCCATTAAAAGAATATGCTGCCAGAGATTTTTTTGTTTAATTTTAGGATAAAGAATTCAAGTATGATATAAAACCGGAATATTGATACTGTCAAACTCAAACGCTCCCAAAATAGCTGTGGACATGTTTCCTTCAATTGACATGGAGTAATCACAGGGACTATAGAACTTTTATGTGATTTTCATTTTATTTAACAGCTAATAGCTTATAGAATAATTGAGATCTTGTGCTATGGTTGTTGTCAAAGAAAATCTTATTTCTTTTTGAAAAGATATCTAATAAATAGTATTCCATCCATAGTGAGTGGTACAAATGTACAATTAATATGTGAAAATAGAGAGAGAACTATGAACTATGGCATGAAATTGAAAACGATTTCCAATCAATGTTGCTTGATTTGCACAGACTTAGCAATGCATAAAAATGTGCACATGCACACACATTACTATCACACTCACACTCACACACCCATACTCTCACTTGTAAACCCACGCTCGTGCACTCTCTCTCTCTCTCTCTCTCTCTCTCTCTCTCTTTCACACACACACACACACACACACGCACACACGAAGAGAGGGGGAGAGGTGCGAACATATATTTATATAGAGAGTATTAAATATTTGTGCGTTCGCTCATACACACATAGGGAGAGGAGAAAGGGATATAAACAGATATAGTATTGATCACTAAGTTTCCATGTTTCTACAATGCATGAACAACCATCAAACAACCAAACTCAATATACCTTATTGTAATTCTTTTTAAGGAGATATTTCATCCTCCATCTGCGATGTTATTGGGGTGCAGGTGAGAGATGTTTTGACTGCTCTCTCTCTCGCCTCATTTCCTGTCAATTTCCTCTTACTTTTGTATTGTTATTTCTTTCATCCATCTAGAGACCTGAAGTATATCCAGGTGATTAGGATATGGCATAGGTCATGGAAGTGGTTGTTAAAATATATAGGAGAGACACTATTCTCTTTGAGATTCAATATTTAATTAATATATTCTCCATGTTAGTTCCATTCAGGCATTAAAACCTTCCCTATATGAGGAGCTGAGGAGCGAACCATACATATATAGTGGTTGTGACAATGAAAATTCAGGACAACTGTTTGTTATATTTTCTATGATAAAACCCCTTACGTTCTGTGTTTTTATATCTAGTTCTTTGGCATTGTACGTGTTTTTTTTTCCGGATGTGTGTGTTTGTCCGGTCACATTATTTGTTTGTTAGTTCCTTGAATAAATTGTTCAAATTACCTATAAACCTATAAGATACCATCACCTCCCTTCCCTGGTTGAAAAGTCGTTTGAATGATCTTGTTTAAACTCTGAGAGGTTCTTTAGTGCAGGATTTTCAGGGAAGGTTCAGGAAATGGCTGGGGACAGTGACCAGCACATTACCCGTCTTCTCTTTTGCGGGCCTGATTTTCCTGCATCTCATAATTATACGAGAGAATATCTGCAGAACTATCCATTTGTTAAGGTACTTAATTTTCTCCATTCACTTTTCTTGTCCTGAATCTGAGCTCAGATATGCCATGGGAGGACAATTTTTTATTTTGAAAAGCAGACTTCTAATAAAAGAAGTTATGCACAAACTTGGTGGTTGGCTTGCCTTCTTAAATGTTCTTCTTAAATGCCAAGTCTCATATAATTTCATTTCAAGGTTTTTCATCCATTATATCACTCATTAGGAGGGAGACGAAATAGTATAGAAACTTGACTACATGAGGGAGAATTTCTGAAATTAAAAGCTAGGGACATAGGAATACCTTACTAGAAAGCCAAATTTGAATTGCATTGCTTGTCATATGTTCATTTCTTTCATGTTTTGTCTTATGTTTCTTTTTTTGGTAATTACTTTTTGTCTTATGTTTCCTTTATCTTAAGTGAAGTGGATCTGGCCATATTATTATTGCTTGAGCTTAGTTGCTATTGCTTAAAATGAGGCAGATGCATTTTATGGATTAGAATATAGGGTGAGCAGTATAACACCAATATCACGGGCATTTTGAGGAAGAACCAATGACCTGGACACTCTTCAAGAATAACATCTCTTCTTGGTGATTCAAGGGTCTGTTTATCCATAGGTTACATTACTGAAATGATACAGAAATTCTGTGGGAGAAGATGAGACCACGTTGATATTCTATTGAGGATGTTGTCTGATAAATGAGTAGATATGTGCTTGTAATATGGTGCTTGATAAGCAAAGAAAATGTATTGAAGGCATAGTCATGATTCATTCAAGTCCATGGAGCAAGTTGATACATTTGCTTTGAGGCCTTGGATTGACGGGAAGTGGCGGATGATAACTATGTATAAAGTCAAAGGAAATGTTAAAGCATAATGTATCACAATAATATAACAGAGTAATGATACTAAATTGTTGGGATACCATTGTTTTGCTTAGTTAAAGACCTTGATCCTTACCATCATTTCTTTTATTGATTGACTTGTCAAGGTTTTGTTTGCAGTGTTGATTGTTGAGCTTCTAATGAAAGGTAGATTTGAAGGATTTTAATTTCTTATCCTATATAAGTTCCTTTACACACCTAATTTTCAAATTACAGACTAACTATTCTGAATTAATGTTGAACATGTTAACCTGGCTTTGAAATGAAATGAAATCTCTCTCTCTCTCTCTCTCGTCGGTTCTAATGTAATTTTTCAAGAGTAGTATATTTAAGTTGAATCAAAATTTTAAATTATTCGATTATTCTCTTACCTGGTGCTATTTGAATTAATGTTTTTATATCTTGACTATTGGTTAAAATTGATACAGTATCTTCACCTGAAGCCTCTTCTGAGCTGCCTAAGGTTTGCTTCATAGGTCTTTCAGTTCTAAAGGACTCTGTTTTTAGAAAAATGTATTTGACCAGTACTAAATATTATGTATGCATTTCTGTAATTTATGTTGTTGCATGATGAACCTAGAAAATGGTAACATCGTGGAGCATGGAATAGTTTTTAAGTTTTTTCCCTCTTCAGTTAGAAATGTTGAATTTCTAGCTCTCTTTTCTTTTCTTTTCATTTTTTTGTTACTGTGAGCCTGTGACTGGTTAAACCGGACCTCTTTTTCATAGAATCTATTACGTTGAAATTTTATTTGGAATTTGGTTCAAGTATAATGTAATCTTTGTTTGTAATTTATTATGTTGGCACACTGCATACCCAGAGTATCATATTTTAAACATTTTTGATTTTATAAGATAATTGCTGTTTTATAAAACCTGAACTAGTATTATTCAATCACTGTATGTCTTGATTTCAAATGAAATTGATGTCAGATTTTGAGTCTTTTTTGCTAGAAAAGATCATGTTGCTATAGTGCATCCTTTCAGCAGTTCTGTCTTCTGTTTTGTAGGTTGATGTTGTTCCATTTGATAATGTGCCTACTGTTATTAGCGACTACGATATCTGTATTGCGAAAAACTTGCGAATAAATGCAGATCTTATTTCTCGTGCAAGTAGGATGAAGCTTATAATGCAGTATGGTGTTGGGCTGGAAGGTTATTTATTTATTTTTGTTAATTACGATAAGCTTACTTTTTTTGGATGTTGTTTTCTAACTTGTATCTGGCCTTCATTTTCTTTTACCATTTTCCATTTGATGAGTTATTCAAATTTAATTGTCATAATTTATGTTTACATGAAGGTATCGATGTCAATGCTGCTACAAAGCATGGAATCAAAGTTGCTAGAATTCCAGGTGGCTTGACCGGAAATGCAGCATCATGTGCTGAAATGGCCATATATTTGATGTTGGGCCTTCTTCGTAAGCAAGTTAGTTAAATTAAATCCAGCAATCTAGAATCAATCTGCATTTCTAATTTTATGTGAGCTTATATACTGGAACGCTTTATTAAATTTTAGGGTGAATCTTTTTCCTATACATTCTGAATATTTCAAAATAGATGATTTGTGTGCATTTATCCAAATAACATTAGAAAAATGAAAAATATACATTTTTGTATCATCTCTTCATGATATGTTTATGATTTTCATTTTTCATCTTCTTGCAATTTTGTCATTACCTAGCAATAATAATATAGTACTCTTTTAACTAATGAAACTGTAGCTTAGATATGCACTGAAGGAGCCTTTGGTTCTTGGTATGCTTTGGTTCTTGGTATGCCTGTTAAGATTACCACTACAATTTTGCGGTTAATCTCTACGCCAATCATTATAAAAAATCTCCATCTCCCCTTTCTCTCACCCAAACCAAACCAAACCAAACTATGCTTTATGGCCCAATTGCACAATTATGTTGTTTCAAGGGCATGATTTTTAATAGTGGTATTGGGAGGCATAATGGGTATCAGGAGTATCATCTAATGTGTAATGGAAATCCGAAACTGAACTTCTCAAAATTTTTTTAAGAGCTAACAAATGCTATATAACTCATTGATAAGTTTGTTTTACCCTTATTTTATTACCAATAGAATAATTGGAGTGATTTTTAATTAATATTTTGATACTTAAAACATGTTTTGTAAAATAATATTAATTTTATATTATTGTTAAAAGAAATGATATATTTGTATCGTAAGAGAATCACCATTTAAAATATTAGAAATGCTATTAATATAAACAACTTGTGACAATAAAACAAACCAAAGTTAATATTTGTTTGGGCAATGATAAAGATACCATAATAGTCGACATTAAAACGCAACAAAAAAATAATAAAATTAATTGTATAATTTCAGCTTACCTACAAAGAGGGATAGCTATCTATTTTTATTAATGAAGTAAGTTTGCAAAAAGAACTAAGATTCTACAATATAGGAAATAAATAAAATCAAAGATAACTTCATAAATTAAAAAATCCTAATTTCCTAAAAGATATTATCTTCAATACTTCCCCTCAAGCTGGGACAAAGATATCAATCCAATCCATCTTAACAATTGAAGACTTGAGCAGAAATGGTCCCATAAGATATGCTTAGGATTGGTCTCCGAAGGTGGCTTCTCAATTTTCAAAAACCAATTAAATTTTCCTTTCCTCCCAAAAAAAAATGAAGAGATCAACTCCAAGTAGCAATTATTGTTTTTTTGTTCAGCAATACACTAGTAATACGATGAGTCGGTGCATGTTGAGGAAGTGAAAAATCCAATGGGAATGTCTGAGAGATAGATTTATTACTGGAGTTAGTCATATTGTCCAATAAACAAATGCAAAGTAGCTAAAATAATAGATAGCCGAAGAAAAGGCAAAAAAACAAGAACGCTATCGGAACAACTGTAGCCCCCAAAACCTAGAATAAGAACAATGTCACCAGAACAAAAATGGTAGCCCCAAATAGGTATAGAGCGGTAAAACCAAGAACAACGCTACCGGAACAAAACGGTGGTCTCCAAAACCAAGAACAAGAATAATGTTACCGGAACAAAAACGATAGCCCCAAACAGATACGGGGTGACAAAATAAGAATAATGCTACCAAAACAAAACGGTAGCCCCAAACAGGTACGGAAATAACAAAATAAGAGTTTACTGCATTAGCAAATCATAGATCGAAGATGGCGTGTGTGACAACACCAAATCAAGCCAAAGAGGCGAACAAAAGAACCAAGTCAGCAAACCAGTTTATTGAACCAGTAAATGCGAACTAGCGAACCAAGAACCAGAGAAATGTTTAAGATCCAAAAAAGTTGTCAGCGATATCAACGAGGTCTCGATAGAGCTAAATCTTTGTGCAACCCAACAAATGAGAAAACCCCAAACCCGTTTTCAACTAAACCAACTCGTAAATCCTTCCCAAGAATGGAAGGAACATCTCGTAAAGGCAACAATAAAGGCACTTAAAATCAGTAATCGCAAGGTGTGGGCATGGAAGATAGTCGATGACAAGAGAGATGATCGGCGGCAAGGGAGATGACCGGCAGCGCATGGGGGAAGAACCACGATGATCAACGGGGCAAGAGAACAAACGAACGACGGCGGCAACGGAGATGGCTGACAGCAAAGGATGAAGGATGAATGACTGGCGACGGCGATTGCACTAGGAAGAATGATTGGCGAAGGCGAATGGTCTAGGGTTTTTGGCGATTGGCGAAAGTGACTGGTTGTTCACGAAGGATGATCGATGAAGGGTGGTCGGCGGTGAAGGAGAGACGGCTAGGGTTCTTGACAGTTTTTCTCCCTTCATATTTTGGCTTTGATACGAAAAGAGCTTTGATACCAAAAGAATAAAATAATTGTATAATTTCGGCTTATGTACAAAGATGAATAGGTGTCAATTCATGTTGACGGAGTAAGTTTACAAAAAAAATTAAGAATGTACAATAAAGGAAAGAATAAAATCAAAGATAACATCATAAATTAAGAAATCTTAATTTCCTAAAAGATATTATTTTCAATAACAAAAAGGAAAAAGTAAGTTACGGATGGAAGAAAATGTGAAAAAAATGCTGGATAGAGTTTGTGTTCAGGTGAGTTCTTATCACATAACGGTGCCTATGACATGCATAATTGATAAACATAGGCTAATACCGTACTGATACGTGAGATTTGGCCAATAGGCTTGTAAATCTTCATCATTGATTTTTTGTTGTGTGATCAAATTAGTCGATACGGGCTGATATCCTAGTTGTATCAGTACCTTGAAAATCTATTACGTATAGACTAATACGATATCTAATAACTGATATTTAGAGCTCTAATCGAGGCTAGATGATCAATATTTGAAAAAATCATATCATATTTTTACTACTTATCAATTTAGGTCTTCCTCTTCTCTTAACATTACCATCAATTGTGATTCTATCTCTTTCATACTGTTGTATTACCAGTTTTTATTGTGCATGGCAAAACTATCTTGTTTGTTCTCTCTCAATTATCTTCAGCTGATACAACTCATACTCCTACCATTTACAAATTATTTTGTTTCTATTTCTATCTTTTATGGTCTTATTACAATCTAAGCATCCCCATCTTAACTATTCTCATTTTATTAATGCATTGTTTCTTAGTTGTTCAATATTTTATACCATGAACTTGAAACATCTTTGTCCTTATAGTTGTTCTGCAATATTTTCATGAATCATATGATCACTATGCATACTCTTAAATCTTCTTGGACCGAGGCTGTTTTTACGGCTGCCTATCTTATTAATTGTATGCCCTCTAGTGTTCTCTAGTTTAAGACTCTTTTGGAGCTTCTTGTTGGGTCTCCATCTGTTTCCTCTTTTTCGCCCAGGATTTTTTGTTGTACTTGCTTTGTTCATACTTCTAAACACTCGAGTGGAAAGGCTGTTAAATGTATCTTCATTGGATAACCTGCTAAATGTTATGGTCTTTGCACCTTATTTGTTGGTATGGATGTTACTTTTTGGAAAATAGTCTCTTTTTAGTTTGCCTCAAGACATCTTTTTAGGGGGAGACACAGATTTGGAAGAGATGTTGATTTCAGATAAACTAAATAAGGGGTCCCAAGGGATATTTTTTCCTAATTTTACTCAGAGAGGCCTTCTTTCCAGTGAGGGGAGAAGGAAGAGTTTGTGAGAGGGGAAACAAGGTATTGGTGGACGGCTGGATAGAACAAATCTATGGACTTATTTTAGACGTCAAAAGAATCAGACTACTTGTGTGCCACTACTACTTTGCCAGTTACTATCACTTTCTTCAGTTTCAACTAATCCAACTGGTAACGAATTTTCGGTTATTGTTGATAATTGTGATCTACCTATTGCTCTTTAAAAAAGAGTTAGAAAGTATACTCAACATTCTACATCACAATTTGTTTCCTATGACTCCTTATCTTCTCCATATTGTGCCTTTGTCCCTTTTTTGTCTTCTATATCGATTTTGCAGGGTGGGAAGGAAGCTATTGCCGACCCTAAGTGGAAAGAGGCTATGGTTGAGGAGATGGTAGCTCTGAAAGAGAATGACACCTGGAAGTTAGTATCTCTTCCAAAAGGAAAGAAACCAATGGGTTGCAAATTGGCGTTCATAGTAAAGCGTACGAAAAATGGGTCAGTTGGGAGATTCAAGGCCTGGTTGTTAAAGGATTTACCCAGACTCATGATATTAAGTCTATTGACTATCATGAGATTTTTGCTCCTGTAGAAAAGATGAACTTTGTTCGGCCGCTTCTTTCCTATGCTGCTAATTTGGGTTAGCCTCTTCAACGATTGGATGTGAAAATGTATTCCTTCATGGGGACTTAAATGAAGAGGTGTATATGGATGTACCACTAGATTTTTTGTCCTATGCAACCGAAGGGGAATGTTTGTAAATTGAAAAGGGTTCTATATGGACTAAAGCCACAGTTTTAAATAGCGTTATGTGAAAAACTTTCTCAACAATCAAACACATACAGAGAGGAGCTAACCATTGTGTAAACCATCTAGCAAATCTTGGAGCAGAGCAGAACGAAGCTCTAGTGCTATGTAACTCCCCACCTCGACTATCGGGCACTTTTGTGGGATGATGTCGTTGGAACTGTTCTTTAGAGATTAGTTTTACTTGTTGCTTGTTAGTTTTATTTTCATTGTACCAAAAAAAAGCGTTAGTGGTCACCATAATAGTAACGGTAGTAATGCTGCAGTTTCGGGGTATAACAGTCGTACGGTAACGGTAGCAGTAATCCGAGCAATGGATTTTTTTATTTTTTGCTTAACTCAATAAAAATAATTGATTCACATGTTTGTATTCCAAAAGTATATTTATTGGATTTTAAAATAATTTTTCGTTACTTTTTAGATATGGTTCGAAACATAGGTTCTAATTTTTTTACTAGGTAGTCTAGTTTTAATAACCAATTTTAGTTATTTTTATCTAGTAATTAATGAATTTATATATTATAAATCATAATGCACAACTTAAATGTCATTTAAAATTTTAATTGCTATAAAGTATTGTATATATTAAAGCACGTTATTTGATTTGTTGTTTAAATTTTAATTTCGAATTTATTATTTCAAACTTTATATTTGTTGTTTAAATTTTAATTTCGAATTTATTATTTCAAACTTTATATTTGTTGTTTGAACTTAATTTGTATAGATGTTGATTTTTTTAACAAAAAATAACTTCTTTTTTTAATGTGAACAACTATTGGGTCTTGAACAATTTTCCTAAAAACAAAATATTTTGGCCATGTTTGATTGATCGGATTAATAATCAGGGGATATATAATTCTACTTGATAAGTAGTCCCATGAGCCTAGTAATGAATGGATTTATTAATACCATATTCTTTTAAGCATTGTGTAATCCACATTTTGTAGAATTAGTTATGCAATTGATGCATAATTTTTCAACCACTTATTGAATTCAAATAAAGAAAAGATAATTTAATGGCATATATAATCAAATTCCATGTCTAATCCGGCCAATCATGTCCTTTGAGTAGTTGAAAACTCGATTACCATGTTTTCTACCCACTATCTATCATCAGAAAAAATAAAATTCGTATGTGTTGGATCTTCAAGAAACATAAATCTTGAATCAAACATGTTATTCAGCTGTTAGCAAATATGAATCTTGAAAAACTCATCAAAAGTGAAAGAAGAATGAACTTGTTGAAGAGTCAAAGTGAAAAACGAATAGCTAAACCAGTCGATTGTTATAAAATTTGAGAGATCTGAGGCAAATCTCATAACATCCACGTAGTCTCTAATCTATCAGGCTACTATGAATAAATTTTAGGTTGAAAATAGTAGAAAACGTGACGTCTATTGATGGAAAAACAAAATAAAAAAACTCGAGTCAAAATCTCATTTCACAAGCCATAACAGACGTATCAGCATCGTTTTGGCCAGATACACCACTATTACGCCCATTACGGAAGGTGTAACGGTCGCTACACCTGAGAATTTCTTTCGCACCAAAAAATTGGCCGTAACGGATAATAGATGTCACTGAAACCGTTATGTAACAAGTTACATAACGATAACCGTTTTTTAAAACTGACTAAAGTAGTCTCCTAAAGCCTAATTTGAAAGATTGTTCAAGGTTATGCTAAGATTTGAGTATCAACAAAGCCACGTAGATTATACTATGTTGATAAGTAATAATAAGATCACAATTTTTATTATGTATGTTGACAACTTAGCGGTGACAAGCAATAATGCAGAGGAGATTTTCCATCTCAAGGCACGTCTAGCTAAAAGGTTTTAGATGAAAGATCTAGGGATTTTACAGTATTTTCTTGGGATTGATGTTGCCAGATTAAATAAGCTCATCTTTATTTCCCAAATAAAGTATATTCTTGACCTCTTGAAGGAGACATGCATGCTGGATTGTCAACCAGCAGATTCGTCAATTGAGACTAATAATCACTTTTAGTTGTAGTGATGGAGAGACTGTCGACAAGGAAAGATTTCACAGATTTGTGTGGAGATTGATATACTTATCTTACACCAGACTTGATAGCACATATACTGTGGGTTGTCAGCCAGCTCGTGCGTGACCCTTGTACTTTACATCTTGACATTGTTTACCGTATTTTAAGATACCTCAAGTTTGCTTATGGAAAAGGAATTTTATTCTCTAATCATGATCATCTGAAACTAGAAGTTTTCATGGATGCGGAATGGGTTAATTCTGTTGATGATAGACAGTTTACATCGGGTTATTATACCTTTGTATGAGAAAATCTGGTTACTTGGCAAAGTAAAAAGCAGACAGTGATAGCTAGATCAAGCGTTAAAGCCGAGTATAGAGCTATGGCGCACGGCATTTGCGAACTTGTGTGGCTCTAAGTGGTATTAAAGGATGTGGGGATTGAGGGATGTTGCATAGGGACAATACAAAAATGGAGACTCGGTGCAACATGATAAAACAAAATATATAGGGGTTGACAAACATTTTATCAAGGAAAAATTGTCACGACCCATTTTTAAAATATGACGTCTATGACCGGCCATTGAGCCAATCCCACCAGAGGCCTCTTTAAATTCCTTAATTTTCTTTCATCATCTTGTCTCATAATCATGTAATGTATAAAACTCATGCGATACATCCGAATAAAAAAAGACTCGTATTAAAGAAATTTTCATTTAACATATTCCCAGAGCATTAAACTACAAAATCAATGTTCAATAAAACTTATTAAAATACAAGGTAAGACAATTACATGTATGAAAAATGAAATAATTTAAACTTCTGATTCTTCAACACTGAATTCTTCTCGCCTTCAAGTATCGCCTGTGAGTTCAACAATATCTGAATTATTAATTATTCATAGTGTCAGAATAATATATATCAAACGGTTTGCCAGAATTCAGTAGGGAGCGACCCCACACTTAATACAGTGGACATGATCATTCCTTAAGTTACCTGGCCGTGACTCCACCCTTATTTCCTCGTCTCGCTGATACGCTTAACGTCTCTCAGCTGCCAGGACGCCGTTTAACCCATTATTCTTTCATATTCATTCCATTTATTGTCATTTTCAATAACCACGTGAAATAAAAACTAACTCAGATATTGAAAGAACTCACCTGATTTGGCATAATTTTATTTGCGATTCCTTTCAAAACTCCAAATCTAAAATAACAAGTGTAAAATATTTTAGCCACTAACTTGATAAAAAAAAATTATATTTTTAAACATGATTTTCATAAACATTTTAGACTTTTAAAATATTCATCATTTTTTTTAATATATAAAAACTTCTTCTTCTTCTTCTTCTTATTATTATTATTATTACTTAGTAAAAAGTAACTTAAATAGCATAAAATGACCCTAAACAAAACTTTTAAAAAATATAGAAAATATTAAGCCCAAACAACAAAAACAAAAACAAAATCAAAAATAATAAAAAATCTAGCCAAACAAGGCCTAACCCAAACATCACAACCAAATCAAATTAGAAGTCGCAGTGAAGGAAACGGGGAGAGAGGGTATCGAACCGAAATAGGGATCGAAGGACGAACTAGCGGCATCGGGGCTTGTTGGTAGCGGCGGTGAGTCGTCGAGGGCGTCGCCGGTGGTGGTCGGTGCCGATGGTGATTGGCGGTGAGATTGGCAGCTTCGGTGGTGGTGGTGGTTGGCGAGGCTAGCGGCTGACGGTAACTCTCCTTTCTCTCTCTTTTTCTTTCTCTCTTCTTTTCCTTCTCTCTTGTGCCAAAAACCTCTCAACCTTCTCTCTTGTGTCAAAAACCCTCTCAAAACCCTCCAATTTATACTCGTCCCAGCCCCAATCGAACATTGAATCTACAAATTAAGAGGGTTGATTCATCGAACATTGAATCTACAAATTAAGGGGGTTGATTCATCGATTCAATTAATGGGGGTTTGATTCATCGATTCAATAAATAAGGGGTTGATTTGTCGATTCAATGAATGAGGGGATATCAATCCCCCTTTGCCCGTCGGTTGCAGTCCCAGCCCCATTCAAATAACAGTAATTTATTTAATTTAATTTATTTATTATTTATTATTATTATTATTATTTTCGGCTGTTACAAAAATTGTGCAGGAGTTTTATTTGTATGCCCTTTGTAAAGTCTTAAGATCAATTGCCGGTGTTTTTACTAAAGGACATAGTAAAAAAAAAATCTTTCACCCCATTGTGTGCAAGTTGAATATGAAAAATATTTATACACCAACTTAACAGGGGGCGTTAAGTTATTAACATGGTTTTAAATATCGCCAATATTGTTACGTATTGGCCGTTACGTAATTGTATGTCAAGCATATTATTTAGATACCGCGATATGTACTCTGGTATCGGAGTTGTAGAAAATTCTTAGAGTATCGACCCATACGGCCAATAAATATTGCGTATCAGTGCCATATCGGTCCGTATTGGCCGATACTCCCGATACGTGATTTGAGACAACCCAATAATTTGATTTCATTTTCCTCTCTATAATTCTATCTTCGTTTTCAAAGTTAGGTATCAATATGTTAATTAAAAATACTAATAAGCGTTCAATTTGTAGTAAATAAGTTTATTATATGCTTATCAATCATTTTATGTTCTTTGCTAGTGCTTGAAAAAAACATTAGGAGGACGGTTACCGATTCGCGTTACAAAGTGTCTGATTCTCCCGATACTTGTTATATGCGACTGCGATTGTTACTCCGACTGATGCCACGATTTAAAAGCCTAATTTTTAGTTATATATTTTAAGGGTATTATTGTACTTTGACCTCATTATATATAAATAACAATGGTCAGAAAGAGAACCCTAAGTTGCTCTCTTATTCTCTACCACAATAATTATTAATTCTCTCTCTAGTTTGCTTCTCTCTTTTATTTCTCTCTCTATGGTTATTTTAATTATATTTCAAGGCATCATTGCCCGGTTAGATTTAACAATGAACTTAAAATCACTTCGGGATGGCACCTGAATTTTTTCCTCAAGTCGATCTAGTTCAAGTTACCTCACAACACGAGGATTGTCCTTAAACCATTTAGCGCCGGAGTCACCACTCTTGTCGCAATGGCTGGGCTTTTTCCTTGGTAGCGTGAGTCACCATCGTAAGTGACATGTCCCGTGGACTTCCAACTTGATCCAACCACAAAATCTCATAGTACACACACACACAATGCTGCCGGAGCTTGCTGCAGCTCTTTATGGTCTCTTCTTTTTCTTTTCTTTTTTTAAAAACGTGTATAAACACCAGCACCACCCACACTCAATACACACAGATCATACCATGGCTGCCAAGCCTCTCCTACTCTCTATGGTATCTCTTTCTTTCTTTCTTTTTTATCTTCATATTATTGTTGTTGCAAAAATACACACACGCTCTCATATATATAATATACAATCTTCCTTCACTTTCATGTCTATTGAGCTGCCTTTCTTCTTCTTCTTCTTCTTCTTCTTCTTCTTCTTCTTTTTACCCCTGTTTCTCTATACCGGTGAAACCCAACTCTCTATATGGGTGAAAACTGCCACCCAAACGATCCAAAGTATTATACCACTACCAGATGTAACATTCTACCAAGAGAGGAGAAAAAGAAAGGAGACAAAGAAGAAGAGAGGGAGAGAAGTTCTAACCGGAGATAGTAAATTGTTGGATACTGTTAGATAATAATTTATATATGTGAGGGTCGTTTTGTAATTAGTTTGGTGTCTTTTATGTAAACACTGGAGTGGTGTAGAGGTGAAATTAAGCGTCATTATTCTTCTAATAATATTCTCTGTCTCTCTCTTCTTTCTCTCCTCCTTAAACCTTAAATCATTATTTTACTATTCACCTTGGTATCAGAGCATTCCGATCCAACTTTCTTTTTCTTTCTTTTTCTTTCTTTTTTTCTTTTTCTGAATTCGTGATTGTAAAATATATATATATATAATGTTTTTAAAAAATATTTTCCTAGATGATCGACTAGTGCTGATCTCTGCTTCTATGATTTTTTTCTCATTTTCTTGATTTTTTGATATTTTCTTCGATTTTTTTTCATAATTTCGGCGACCATGCCTTGTTCTTCGCCGATCATGCTTTCACTCATCTGATTTGGCTTTCTCTTGTTGCGATCTTCCCTATAGGTGCCGAAATCATCTCTATTGACCCTTTAGGGCATCGATTTGTTGATTTGAACACTATTGGAGAGGATTCAAGTTCGAATAGCTTCAATGCCTAGGTTTTTTGGTGCGTTTTTGGTCGCCGACTGTTTTGCTTCGGATCTGGTTGATCGATTCAATATTTCAACTTCACTTTGCGTCGATTTTGGGATTTCGGTGGTCGCTTACGCTTTTTAGTTCAATCTTGGTTCGATTTGATGCTCAATTTGGTTTGGATTTCAGTCCACTTTTGGATTTGCTGCTCGCTTTAGGGATTTGATGCTCGATTTGGCTTTGGATTTCTGTGCGATTTCGGATTTGATGCTCGATTTGGATTTGGATTTTCGTTTGATTTTTTATTTGATGCCCGATTTAGGGATTTCAGTCTGATTTGGGGCTTTTGGTTCAATTTTTAGTTCGATTTCAGTTCGATTTGAGGATTTTACTTGGAGATTTGACTTCGACGATCTGCAATTTTGTGTTTTGCTTGGATTTGAGTTCGATTTTGTGCTTTCGGTGGTTTTTTTTTTTCCCGATTTGGTGCTCGATTTTGATCTCTGGTTGGTAAATTTGGTTTTCAAGAGTTCAATTTGGGAGTTCGACTTTATTTCTTGCTATCGACTTTGGCAAGCTATTGGCCTCATTTGGGAATTTTTTTGACATTATCTTACCTTGTGAACTGTTGGGATTTGGCTCATTTGGTTTTCTACTTAGATTACTTTGCTTTTGCCCCAATTTGTGACGCGACCGTGACTGTTGGTTTGCTCTTTTTTTAATTTGGCATCCTCTCATCTGCTTAGTTTACTATGGCTACAGTGTAGACTTTTCTTGATGCTCTTTATATTCAGCTTAGCGCGCTTGTTCGGACCTTGTGTTAGATTCTGCTGCCCTCTTCTACTACTACCTTAGCTAATTCGGGTAATATTGAATGTGCAGCTCTTACTTCTTCATCTTAGATCATTGATTCGGGCGCTAGTTCTCATATGTCTGGTAATTCTTCTCTTTTATCTCATTTGACTCCTATTAAGCATCATATAATCTTAGCTGATGGCTCTTTTCGGCCGGTTCATGGGCAAAGTGTCCTTCATCCCTCTCCTTCTTTGGCCTTACTTTTTAGTCTTTATGATTTTGCTTTTAACTTGCTTTTGGTTAGTCAACTCATTAAATCTATGCATTGCTCCGTAACTTTTTTCCTACTTTTTGTGTCTTTCAGGACCTCAAGACCAAGAAGATTATTGCTTCGGGGCATAAGAAGGATAGGCTCTATTATCTTGACATTGACTCTGATTATCCTTCACACACTTCTTCTGCCTTAAGTGCTATCATTTCACCTCTTCAGTGGCACTTTCGCTTAGGCCATCCTTTACCAACTAAGCTTAAGTTGGCCATCCCCAACTTACGCCCTGCGTCTTGTTTCAAGTGTGAAATATGTCAATTAGGCAAGCATCACCGTAGTTCCTTTCCCAGTCGAAGCCATCATCATTAGTCCGAGTCCTTTGATTTCGTCCATACAGACATTTGGGGTCCTTCTCGAACTCTAAGTACTAGTGGATACTCTTACTTTGTTATCTTTGTTGATTACTACTCTTGTATGACTTGGCTTTTCATGTTGAAACACCGGTCTAAATTGCTTCATGCTTTCTCTACATTCTACAATGAAATTTTGCATCAAAGTTATTCGATCTGATAATGTGTTAGAATATATGCAGTCTACTATTACTTCTTTTTGTGTCACTTGTGATATTATTCATTAGACGACTTGTGTTCACATATCACAACAAAATGGCGCTGCCAAATGTAAGCACCGTCACTTGCTAGATGTTGCTCGGACCTTATTGTTTTGTGCCCACGTTCCTAAACACTTTTGGAGTGATGCTGTCCTTACTGCTTGTTATATGATTAATCGCATGCTTTCCGTTGTCCTTGATCGCCCGTCTCCCTTTTCATTGCCATATCCTAACTCTTCATCTTTCTCACTCACTCCTCGTGTTTTTGGTTGTATTGCCTTTGTACATGTTCTTGATCCTGGTACTGATAAGTTACCCCCTCGTGCACGTAAGTTTGTCTTTTTTGGATACTCTCGTACTCAAAAAGAATATTGGTGTTATCATCCTGAGTCTCGCCGCTACTTCGTGAGTGCTGATGTGACCTTCTTTGAGTCCACTCTCTTTTTTACTTCCTTTGGTAGCCAACTTTTTTATGATCTCATCTGTTGTCGTGAGGGGGAGCCTCTCTCTTCTCCTTCTCCTACTTTTTCTCTACCTCTACTTATGGCACCATCTTCTCCCTCTCACCCACCTTTACAGGGTTATCAGCGATCTCAAGATAGGCCCGTTGTCTCATGTGGCCCGGATTCTTCATCTTCTCCAATAGAGGTTCTTATCTCCTTAGCTCCTAGTTCCGATAACTTACCGATTGCTTTGCGCCGAGGTAAACGTACATGCACCCAACATCCTATTGCTCACTTTGTGTCTTATGATCGTTTGTCATCTTGTCTTCATTCATTTACTTCTACTTTGTCGTCCGTGTCTATTCCTACTTGTTACAAGTAGGCTGTGTCCATGTCTGCCTGAAAACTTGCTATGGATGAGGAAATGCATGTCCTTTATAAGAATCAAACTTGGAAGCTTACCACTCTTCCCCCTGAGAAGCAAGCAGTGGGATGTCGTTGGGTTTATACAGTAAAGTACTTTTCGAATGGTTCTGTTGAGCATCTCAAAGCGCGTTTGGTTGCTAAGGGCTATACTCAGATCTACGGTGTTAATTACTTGGAAACCTTTTCTTATGTGGCTCGCCTTAACTCTGATCGGATCCTTCTATCCGTTGCTGTTAGTCGTTCTTAGCCATTATATCAGCTTGACATTAAGAATGCATTTCTTCTCGGTGATCTTCAAGAAGAAGTCTATATGGATAAGCCCCTGGCTATGTTGTGCCTAGCAGTGAGCATCTTGTTTGTAGCTTGCGTAAGGCTCTATATGATCTGAAGCAATCTCCTCGTGCCTGGTTTGATTGCTTCAGTTTTGTTGTCATTGCCTACGGTTTTCGACGTTTCACATCTGATCATTTAGTATTTGTTCATCACTCTTCTGCCGGTACTATTGTGCTGATTGTTTATGTTGATGATATCATTATTTTTGGTGATGATTCTACTAGTATTGTTGCTTTAAAATGACATTTGGCTCATCATTTTCACACCAAGGACTTCAGCGTTCTTCGTTACTTTATTGGGATTGAGATTGCTCGTTCCTCCCGAGGATTATCTTTATCCCAACGTAAGTATACCTTTGATCTCCTTTCTGAGACTGGGTTACTTGGTGTTCGTCCGGTTGATACATCTATGGATTCTACTGTTAAGCTTGATGCTGAACATGGGGAAGCATTGTTAGACATTGGTCGTTATCAGCGGCTTATTGGAAAATTAATTTACCTCACGGTCACCCGTCCTGATATCACATATGTTGTTGGTATTGTTAGCCAGTTTATGCACACTCCTCGTCAGCCATACTTTGATGCTGTTTGTCGTATTTTTCGCTACTTGAAACGTGTCCCAGGTCGTGGATTGTTACATCATCCATCTAATCATTTGTCTGTGATTGGTTTTAGTGATGCTGATTGGGCTGATAGTCGCTTTGATAGGCGGTCCACCTCCGGGTATTGTACCTTCATTGACAGTAATCTTGTCATTTGGCGTAGTAAGAAACAGGATGTTGTTACCCGTTCTAGTGCTGAAGCAGAGTACCGTGCTATGACCCATACTCCGTATGAAATGTTGTGGGTCCGTTCTCTTCTTCATGACTTCGACATCACGTCTTCCATCCTATGAAGATGTTTTGTGATAATCAAGTAGTCATATTTATTGCTAATAATCCTGTGTTCCGAGCGCACTTAGGACTCGTTTGGTATTTCGAATGGGATTGGATAGGATATGAAAAACAAATAATACTGTGAATTCCACATCTTTTTTTTAATGCCAAGGGATTATGGAATGGATTAAGCTTGTTTGGTTCGCCGGACAATGCCGAATTGGACTAGATAAACAAACATATGGGACCCATATGTCCAAATTTTGTCTCCTCGGACTCCTTATCTCGTGTTTGTATCACGGGACTAGGATTAATAATCCGATAAACACTGGTTACTAATACCCCATTCGTGATATTAATAATACGATACCCCCTTGGTATTATTAGTTCCAAGTTCCAGATTATCTTCTCTTCTTATCTAACGGTTAGAAATAAATCTATAATTCTTATCCCATTCCTTATTCCATTCTAACTAAATATGAACTAAATTTCTCACTGTATACATAATCCATTCTATAATCCCCTGATATTAAAAAAAACATGTGGGAACCACAGTATCACTTATTCCTTCCATCCTATCTAATCCCATCTGGAATACCAAACAAGCTATGTGTACAGTAAGAAATTTGGTTCATGTTTGGTTAGGATGAGATAAAGAGTGGATAAGATTTATAGAGTTATATATGACCGTTAGATAAGGAGGGAAGATAATGTGGAGCCTGGTACTAATAATACTAAGGGGAGCCTAGTATTGTTACTACCATGAATGAGGTATTAGTAATTCGACGAATACCGGATTATTAGTCCTAATTCCGCAATACAAACACGGGATTAATAATCCGAGGAGATAAAAATTAAACACGTGGGGCTGGGTCCCACATATTTTTTAGTCCGTTCTCTCCTCCGCAATTTGCTAATACAAACGTGCTTTAAGCATATTGAAGTTGACTGCCACTTTATTCGGGACTTAATGATGACGAAGTAAATTGTTACTCCCTATGTTCGCTCAGAAGATCAATTAGGTGATATTTTTACCAAATCGTTAGCTGCTTCTAGTTTCAGCGACTTCTTTTCAAGCTGGGCATGTTTGATTTCTATGCTCCAGCTTGAGGGGAAGTGTTAGATAATTACTTATATAAGTGAGGGTCGTTTTGTAATTAGTTTGGTGTCTCTTGTATAAATACTAGTATAGTGTAGAGGTGAAGTTAAATCTCATTATTTTTCTAATAATATTCTCTTTCCGTCTTTCTCTCATCTTTCTTCTCTCCTCCTTTAACCCTAAATCACTACTTTATTATTCAATTGATACCAGAAAAAAAAACGCTAGAAGAAATTATTCTCTACTCACCTTGGCTTGCAACTCTCTCACACGTTCCTTCAATGTTAAGCCAAAAACCCTACCAGGCTACCTCTACTCTTGTATTTTATATATGCGTGTGTGTGTATATATATATGTATAGAAGCCCAATATTTCTTTTCTCTAAATCATCTATATCCAATCCACTTTCCCACTCCCACTACAACTCTCTCATCTTAAGAATTCTCCCCACTATCATTTGGTTGTCCAACTTGTATTTTTATTTATTTATTTATTTGCAGTCAAAACTTCAGAAGTTATCCCAATGGCTGTGTGCATGAATTTTAAGTCATATTTATACAATCTGTCCCTGTTGCTTGCAGAGTGAGATGCAAATTGCTGTAAAGCAAAAAAAGCTTGGGGAGCCAGCTGGTGAAACACTGCTGGGGAAAACAGTGAGCTTTGATTCTCCCTCGCAATTTTCTGCTAAGAATTCTCTTACGAAATCATTCCTGCACTTGTGTTACTTTCTTTGTTCACCCTTTGTATTGCCTTTATTCTTTTATTTTTTATTTAATCATCCTAGAATGCATAAATGCTTCAAACTGATAATTGAATAGCATTGGATACATTGAACCTTAAGTTTTAAATCCATCAGAGACTTCACTATGTTGATAGACTTTACACCCTTTCTGCGAGTGAAAGGGTTTTTCGTTAACTCCACCAGAGAAGGTGAATGGGAACCTGGGCTAAGTTTGGACAGTTATTTGGCACATGGTATAAATTAATAGCCCTGTCAGGAGCAGATGACTTCACAGCCGTCTATTTTTTGCCTTGGTGAGCTAGAGTAGCTGAATTATGTAATGACATATGTACTTGCCATGCAGATAAAGTCAATTTGTTAGTGCCAGTTTGTCATATGTACCTTAAATTTACTTGGCAAGGATCTTGCTGATTGCACTTCCTTTGTTGAATACATTAGATGATGATGACATTTAGGGCCGATTTATTGGACGGCTTATATATGCATGGTTTTGGCCTATTGACATTTTTACACTTGCGAAGAGGAACTTTTATCTTATTTTATATTTAGTTTATGAACAATGAATGTGCTTTGATCATTTTCATCTCTTTCCTATGTTGCTTTATCACTTACATAATATCTTTCTGTTCTCTTTCATTTTAGTGTTCTTATTTCTTGCAGTGACTGCTACCTTTTTGCTTGATTTTGTTTGCCACCTTTTTATGCTATTTCGAATGACATTGTGGTACTGTGTACTTAGAGTAGTTTTCATGATTCACTTTGACATTACTGATGAAGTTGTGTCTTTCTCCTGTGGTCTATCATAGTTAACTAGTTAGTTCATAGCTACAGTTGATACAATAATTGAAGATATTGTTGCAAATTTGTAATGTAAGGAGGATTAGTATGAACAAAGTTCGATATTTATGGTTTTTCTAGTTATTGGAGTAGACCCATGAATTATCACAATTAAATAGGGCATCAGTTGTAGTATGAAAAATAGCTGTCAGAACTATACATAGCCTTATCACTATAATCAGATGAAATGATTCTGAATTGCGATTATGATAATTATTTGCTACCATGCCTAGACTTGCAATGGTTTACTGTGTCAATGCAATTTATTATACTGTTGGTTCTGCTATTCAGGAAATGTAGTTGATGATTAAATTTTCATTGCTCTCTTGCAAATTAATATGATATTTTGGAGTGGTTAAAACAGAACAAGCAGTTCCACATTCACGACATCTAGATATGGAAGTGCATTTTAGATTTGCTTTTCTTATTTATTCTTTTAGGCAGGAGTTTAGGAATGCAAAGAAGCAAAACAAAAGGGTAAGAGGTCATGTCTATAGTAGAATAACAGAATTTAATAATTTTGGCTTACCTTTAAAGAGGTATAGTTATCTATTTATAATGATAAAGAAGAATTACAGAAAATGAAAAAAATAACTTGTAAATCAAATCATAATCAATAAAACCCTAACATTCTAATATGTTGATTTCAGTAATCAAATCATAATTAATGAGATCTTAATTTCTTAAAATATATTATTTCCAACACTCCTCAAGCTGGGATAAAGATATCAATATAACCCAGGTTGGCAATTGAAGACTTGAGCAGAGATGGCTCCACTAGACATGCTTAGGATCGGTCTTCAGACGTGGCTTCTCGGTTTTCAAAAACCAACTAGATTTTAGAACAACACTACCTGAATAACAACGGTAGCTGCCAAAAATAAGAACAATGCTACCGGAATAACATTGGTAACCCCCCATAACAAGAACAATGCTTCCGGAACAACAACGGTAGCCACCAAAAACAAGAATAATGTTACCGGAACAACATCGATAGCTCCTCAAAAACAAGAACAATGCTATCGGAGTAACATCGGTAGCCCCAAAAAATAAGAACAATGATGCCAGAACAACATCGGTATCCCCTCAAAACAAGAACGATGTTACTGGAACAACATCAGTAGCCCCAAAACCAAGAATAAGAACAAAAGAGTAATAATTCTTCAAAAAGTGCACTGTCAAAGTTAACAATATAATATATTGAGACTTTAATGTTACACCAATACCAAGGAAGTATGGTGATCTGGAACTCGCAACTCACAACGGCGGGGAAGAGAAAGAATAGTGACGGCTGCGAGGGAAAAAAAAAGAAAAGAAAAGGAAAAAAAGACCAGCGGAGGTGAACAAGGACTAGCGGCAGTGGTGGTGGTGAGGGAAAACTAACAACAACAACAAAGACTTCGACGGTGACGGTATACCAGTGATTGATTCGCCATACCGGTAAAGGAATACTGGCAACAAAGGTGAGGAAAAACAGTGACGGCGATTAGGGTTTCTGGGTAATTTTTTTTTCTTTTCTTCTTCATATTTTGCCTCTAATACCAAATAGAATAACATAATTCAATAATTTTGGCTTACCTTCGAAGATGTATAGTTATCTATTTATAATGATAAAGAAGAATTACAGAAAATGAAGAAAATAACTTGTAAATCAAATCACAATCAATAAAATCCTAACTTTCTAATATGTTGATTTCAGTAATCAAACCATAATTAATGAGACATCTACAATTTACATTTCATTTAGCATCATGGATAACAGAATATTGAATTTGATTGTCCACCAGTTATGTTTTTCTAAGAGGAAAAGATATCCCATATCAAATAATCCCCAATATGGATGGTCACTGACAGTTAAGAGTATTAAATCAGTTTTCTACTGGTGCAGCGTTAAAGAAGTGGACTGAATATATTTATGTCATGATTAGCATAAAGATTCTTGCTTCCCCGGTGAATTTAGCCCCAACGAGTTGATCATTTCTTATCACTCATGTAGGTGTTCATTATGGGATTTGGAAACATTGGGATTCATTTGGCAAAGCGCTTGCGCCCATTTGGAGTGAAGATTCTTGCTACAAAACGTAGTTGGGACTCGTATTTGCAAAAATCATGCAAGTCTGATGGTGTGTAAGGGCTTGTAAAGTGGAACTATATAGCTTAATGGTTTATAAGGTTTTATTTATCATTTTTATGGTTCTCTCTTCAGCATCTCCCACACAAAATGGTACCGATGATGATTTGGTTGACGAAAAGGGTGATCATGAACATATCCATACCTTCGCAAGCAATGCCGACATAGTTGCCTGTTGCTTGTCAATGAACAATCAAACCGTTAGGCTCCTCTCATTTATGTTTATCATCTTTCATACACATGCTTCTTCAGGGAGTGAAATTTGTCATTTGGTATATTTTCACATTTCTGGATACATTTTTCTTTCAGGCTGGCATTGTGAACGGAACATTTATATCAAAGATGAAAAAGGTTTGATCCCCACATGCTAGGAACTTATCTCAGAAACTTATTGTTTGATATGCATTGATAAATTGACTTTATTCTCATACTCCACATTGATACTCGCTATGAGAAATGGGTTGTTCGCAAATACGATTTGGTTACTAGGACATAGATGATTTTGTGATGCCAACTAATACATGTATGTCCTAGTAGACAACTAAAAAGGTTGTCAGTTGTATTCCTCATTGTTTTGGTGATGTCAGCATCCAACTAATACCTTGCTTCTCATATTCCACATTAATTTTGTGATGTCGCCATCTCATTCAAGGTATTAGTTGGTTGACGCAGAAGCAAATGAGAAACCTTAGGTCATATTTCTGATAATACATTCAACTCTTGAATAGTCCTGATTGCATCCGCTCAGTTCATCTGTTATAAGCTTCAAGCTCATCATCTTTATGGCTTCACAAAATATAAGGTAGGTCCCATTTATTTGACTAAATTAAACAGCAAATTTTATTTTTATTTAATAAATCCCCAATCTTCTGAATAAATCTCCAATTTGCTCTAACTCTCCCAATTCATCTAAACGCCTTTGAAGTGTAGATTGAGAAGATGTCTTTTGATTGAGGTACTTGCCAATATGGAGACATCTGGGGCCTTCTTCTAATATACCTAAATCCTTTTTGTTAAATTTCCCAACAAGTAAACAATGGGAAGAGCATCTTAACAATACCAACAGATAAGAATAAAGAAATTGTTTATCAGATATTGACATGCTAGAAAATCTCAATATCTGGATAACATAGCAAACGAAAAAAAATTTAAGAATTATATGTGAGCAACATAAATCAGGGTTTGTCACTCTATTGAGAGGGATTTTTAATTCAGCTCCCTTTTCTATTCAGTTTTGATTGATTAGGTGACCAACGTTGACCTTGTAGCAATAATCAGCGTTGTAAGGCTCCTGAACTGCAAGATTGACATTTGGATGCATTGTAATATACCTAATTAAATAGCAACATCATCTAAATCCGGTTAGCATGAAGATTTCTCCACATGAAATGCAAAATTTTATTAACTTCCTTACTTCCTGTCAAATTGCGGAAACACTAGAAAATCTTTTTTGTATAACCTTTCCTAACTATTTTACTTGGTTCTTTAGAACGAATAACCTTCTGGAGGAGATCATTAGGAAGATGATTAGAACAATATTAAGATTAGTCCCTATGCTCCACATATTTAAAAAAGAGAAAGAAAAAAAAAATCCATATGTTCCTTTGCCCATCCAAATCTTGAAATTCTGTTTTGGTCATTCTTCTTTGTAGGAAGTTTGGAACCCTAATCTCTAAGAGTTCCATTGCTCAGCTAGCAACATGGAACATGGCTGTAAAGCTTTAAGAGCACCATTCCCCAACGAGTACCTTGGACGCGTTTACGAGCCTTGTAAATGTTGAGACATGCTCTAAATCTGAGTCATGAAACGTGGTTTGTCAACAAAATGTTGTTCACTTAGTATTTGAATGGTGGAGAAGCAATCATTGAATGATTAACTTCTGTTAAGCTCCCAATTGTTCCAAAAACTTAAACTGTTAGAAAATGGACCCAACAATATACATCAAACTTTCAATACTCCCCTTCACGTGCGACCCTGTTTTGCGTGGCAAATAAATTGAAATAAACAAGTGCACCAATACACACAGTACACAATAACAAATTTAACAGGAAAACACATATCAATGAGATTTGAACCTAACATCTCGTGAAATCAGAGCTCTAATACCATGCTAAGTTACCAATTATCTCAAAAGCTTAAACTGTTTGTAAATGGGTCCAACAATTTATATCAAGCTTCCAGTAACTTCTAAAGCTTAGTTGCACGAAATGGGGCAGAAGAGCGAGAGCATATAGAAGAGTCTAAGGCTGGGAGCGCCTATGGAAGCATTTATATATTCTAACTTCTAAGAAATATTAATTTACTTAATTTTGATATATATTAAAATATGAATAAATATTGTATATTAATGTCAAATGCAAATTATTTTTTGTATATATAAATAAATATTATGTAAATATAAATTAGTAGAATACATTTAAGTTAATTTTTTTTCTATAATCTTCTATTTCTATAGATTTTCTCTTATTTTGTAGTTTTTCTTTTATTTCTTTGGGATTTATATGTTTGAGAAGCTTCATCCTGTTGAGAGCGAGGTTCTTTCTTGATAAGAGTAACATTCTTACAAGATTTTTACCTTGAAGGGCGGAAACGAGGTTTGGAACCAAATTCGTCACCCTAGTAGGACTGCTGTGAAATGCAGTTAGATTCTATTATGTAGCTTGATACATTGTTGAGCTTATATTCTAATAGCTTAAGTTTTTGGACAATTTGTGACCTAATATGATATTAGAGTTCTTGTTTCAATAAATTTTGGTTTTTAAATATCATGGCATATGTTGGATTCCCCTTCTTGTTTGAGCACTATGTTAGATGTGTTTATGCATCCTATTCAGTTTAGTTTGTGTGTTCATCAGGTTATCTATCCCCGTGGGATGGGGTCGCTCGTAAGGAGTCTCTTGAAACCCTAAATAGCTTCTGAATTGATTATATTAACAGGATGAATGAATTTCAATATAGTAACTTGTTTGTGTAATAACTGGTAACTAAAGTCAACACTTTCTGTTGTCAGCTATTTCATCCTCAAGTATATTAGCGAATAAGAAAAACACGCGCACGCGCGCACACACATAGAGAACTCTGGTGGTAATTTTGTTGCAGGTTTGATTGTTTGTTGTTTGATTTGTGTTTCAGGGTTCCCTTTTGGTGAATGTAGCTCGAGGGGGTCTCTTGGACTATGAAGCTATTCTTGATCACCTTAAATCCGGTCACTTGGGTGGTTTGGGCACGGATGTTGCTTGGACAGAGCCATTTGATCCCGATGATCCAATTTTGAAGTTTCCAAATGTCCTGTTAACACCACATGTTGCAGGAGTCACTGAACATTCTTATAGATCCATGGCTAAGGTATGAACCGTTCTACATCTACAAGCTTAGTGTCAATTTAGTATGGTTTACATTTATCTCTGTTAAGCTATAATTTCCATGTTAGGCGTTGTTTAAAGTCCTAGGTAAAATTAATATAAAAGCGTTAGATTTTCCACGCTAAAAAAAAGATAACCCGGTGCACAAAGCTCTCGCGTATGTAGGGAAAGGGGCGGACCACAAAAGGCCAATAAGCGTTAGATTTCCCCCAGTATGCTTGAGAAATACTGTTACATATATTGTTCTAAAGTTGATATCTCCATGAGTGCTGATCTCGTTTTGCTTGAAGGAAGTCTAATTTAGATTTAAGCCACGATTTTTATTATAGTGATGAAGAAAGAAAAATGATAATTATCCTAACACTGTTGATGAGAAAAGAAAACAGGAAAAGAGAGGCTCTTCAATAATAGAGTGACTGGGTTGATAACAAACCTTGATGGTATATGTTGAGTCTATCACTGTTATTCTTACTTAGAGCACTGCATAGTGCCTATGAATGGAATGCCAGTGTACCTAAAAATTAACTTTATAGTCATTAAAACTTGGACAGGATGCCTAAAAGAAGAACAAAGATTCTGGAAATTTCTAGCTATTAGAAAGGATTCTACCTTGTCCTGTTTGTTCCATAATTTGTTTGGAGTCCTAACACCTATTTATACTACTTTCCTTTGTTGTAAACTTATATGATCTGTCATATATGCTCTAAACAATCTTATAAGTATAATAATAGTTCCTTGTCATTTGGCACATTCACAAGATCACCAGTTTTATCTCACAGGACAACCAAGGTACAAGATTACTTCAATTCAGAGACTCGCTATCTGTTAGACACACAGGATCTTGATTGAACGTGTCAATATTTATCAAAATATTGGTTCCTTGCACCGTGAGATTTTATCATGGGAAGAGCATGTTGCCATAGCCGGAGTGTGTATATATGTTGTGGGGTCCCGGTTGAACTTACTATTCATTCGACCTGATTCAATATTTATACACTTATTTAGGTATTGTGATCTGGCTCAAGGCACGGGAGCATTCATGCTTCACTTCCCGTCCCCCAAAAAAAAAATCCAATCCACCATAATGGAGAATAAAAAGTAAAGTCAAAAGGAAAGGTGAAAAGAGATTGGATATACCTATCAAAAACCCCATCTGCAGCCTTAATGCTGGATGCTTGTTGTTGTTAATCCTGTGCACTAAATATCTATGTATTTACATTTTGTGTTCAAACTTCAAACTTATTAGCTATTCCATAATTAACTGTATCTTGAACATGGTAAAAGTTTATGGTGAATGGGCTCCGTTATTGGACGTTGATTGCTGTTGCTGAATGTTTTAACTCATTTAACGCATTGGTTAGTTATAATTGGGATAAAAGTTGGCAATTCGGCATTTTTTATCTTTTCTTGACCTTTTCATCTTTTGGTTAAATTTTTTTTTACATTTTTTATTCATCTTGATGAGAAGAGTTAGAAAAATTAAAAAAATAAAATTAAAAATCTACTACAAACGAAAATATGCAAAATAAATCTGGTTTATTTGGCATATTTTTTTCCTTTTCGAGTTTTTTTCATTGTTTTGTCAAAAAAATTTACTTTCGAGGTTCCTTAAAAAAGTAAAAATATATTAACCAAAAGACAAAAAAGGTTCATTAAAGACAAAAATAAGCAAAATAATGAGTCAATAAGCCATCATCAGCCTTACAACATAGTCTAAGGGAACTTTTAAAGCCCTATGAATATCGAAACTTCATTGTCTTCAATAAGCAGATGCCTTGATTATTTTGCCGTCACACTGTTGATGAAGTCCTCTATTGATCGTGGCATTTCTGCCTCTGAGAATAACAGGTAGTTGGCGATGTAGGACTTCAGCTTCATGCAGGGATTCCTTTGACAGGGATAGAGTTTGTCAACTGATTTAGCTCGGATGCTGAATGATCCAGAAAGATGCTCTACTCTGGTTCCTCCTACTGATTTGGAAATTCAATGGATGTGTGCTAGTAAGTTCCTTTCGGATGTTCATTGGCTTTCAGTCTTTCAATATTACCAATAAGCATGTCAGCAACCCTATGAGAAATGCATATTTTTTTGTAATATATGGGGAAATAACTCATTGACTTGGGTTCTTTATCAGTATGAAAGACAAACCTTCCAGCTGGAAGGGGTCCTCTACTATATGCTTAATGTGGTTTTTTATGCTTTCTTACTGGAGTAGTTGCTTAGTGGAAATGAGATGTGATTCACATTGCTTGAAGAGTGGCTTCCCTCTGGTGGAATACAACTCTCCTCATTTTAAAGGCTTGGGGATATTAATCAACATATGATATGATTTTCATTTCGTTTGTTTCTGCAGTAAATATTTTCATTGGAAAAATATTTTTACGAGAAACATTTTTTTTTGTATTTGGTTGCAACTCTAAAAATGATGCTGATAGTGTTGGTACTATTAATTGTGATAGTGTTAATATAGGTTATCGTGGGAGTGGGGAATGGGGGTGGTGGTGATAGTGTTAATATCGGCTGTGGTGGGGGTGGGGGTCGCAGTGGTGGTGGTAGGGGGCAATAGTGGTGGCGGTAGCAACAACAGTGGCAGTGGTGGGGCAATAATGAGTGTGGCGGCGGCAGTGACAGTGGTGGTGTGGTGGCGGTGGTGGGATGGTAGTGGTGACGCCAAAGTGATAATGGTGATGATATGTTTCATTAAGTCCAAGAAATATATAGTCTTAAAAAAAAAACATTTTTGGCTAAAATTAACATATTTTTCGTTGAGGTCAAATGCAATGTAGCACAAAAGAGATTGAGGGCCATATGGGTTTGTAAAAAGCAACTAAGCACAAAAGACCAGCAGGGAGTTGATGTTGAACCTAAACCTTGTATTGTAGAGCCACTGGCATACTGAATGTTGCTGTATTCCATTCAGTGAAAAAAGAAATAAAAAATCAAACAATTCAATTCTGGAAAATCTAAGAGATGAACCAACTATGAAGACTCTCGTCCTACGGCATTGGATGTATCAGAAGATTTGGAACCTTGGCCCCAATTTCTGTCAGTGCCCATATATGCCGATTTCAAGTAAACCGTCAAAAAACTATACCACCTGATACTATTACAACCTGAATGAACAAAATCAAGAAGCCTTCAACGAAAGCATGTTACTTAGCTCGGTTGTGCCTTGGGGTTTGATCTGAACTATAACCAATTCGTCTGGCAATGAAATTGGGGTTTTGGCTCTGTTCTCTATTCTCAACCGGCAGGGTTACGCCCCCATTTGCCGTCTGATTCAAGTGGTTCGCACACAAGAACACTGCCATCAGTCAACCCTAAAGCAAATTGGTTAGATTCTTGAGGACTTGCAGCGACCACAAGTGGGTATACGGTGGAACTGCAAGGGAAGAACAATAGGAAATCACCATTCCATGCAAATTATGGATATGATCTTATGGTGAAAATACTGTGTAATGTTCATAACAGGCATCTCATAGTAAGTTCAGTTTAAAGTTTAATTCAAATGACTCTCAATGAATACTCAAGACTTTTTAACAAAAAAGTATTGAGCATTCATAAAACTTATACGATGCCATAGAGGTATTTGGTAACAAATTCTATTGTTGTCCAATTTAACAGAATATGCTTTTGGAATTTCTAGAACAAGTCTCAAATTTTTCATTATAGTTGATAAAATGTTGTTTGTTAGAATTCATGCTTGCTGTTGCAAAATTAATCGTCTTCCCAGTGCTGGCTTGAAAATAGTCCTTGGAGAAAAAATAGCTATGAAAAGCAAGGGAAATGCTAGTGCATTAGATATACTCCCATTGATTTTTAAAATCTAACTAATATAGATTATGCATTTGCAAATCTTTGAAGGGACCCAGTTAAGTTAAATAAATATGTATGTAAAATTAAGAATCTTGGGGTCAATTAATTTTATCATTTGAGATCAAACTAATCTTTTTGTTTATCACTTGGGAGTCAATCTAGTAAACAAAGAAAAAAGAATAAAAAGACAACAAATTAGGGTAGAGTTTGGTTTGATTGCATTGAACTCGTGGGGAGAATTTTCAAATGAATCCAATGGACAAAACTCTTAGAGTCGCCACTGATGAAAAGCAAACTAAATGCTAAGCCTATATACTAGCAATAGCAGTAGATACAAACATTCCAGTCAAGTTGGGGACAATTTTTTGTTGGCAGCTAAGCAATTCCTGGTGCCGGATAGAAGATAAGCAACAGAGTTAATCCAGCATTGTGGCTGGAGATCCGAACCACTAAATATGCAGATCGTTCCATCCAGAAAGGTAGAGTAAACCAACTGGCTGTCGCATGAAAATTTCACAGGCGTGATCAGAGCTGAAACTTCTGGTACCAGCCACTGGAAATACAGAACAGAAAGCATTTGTTTACCATTTATAGAAATGGAAGAAAAATAGAAAGTAGAGGGGTGCCGGAGATTTTGCCAAATTTTGCATACAAAGTACTGCCATTAGATCACTAATATGTTAGGCCCTCTAATGTTTTCAATTGGTTTGCTTTTGGGTGAACCATAAATTAACGGTTCAATACCACGATATCATAAAATCTAGGTAGTGGGGACACAAATACGCTGACATGTTAATTTTTAAAAAATATATGGCATGCATGGGACACATAAAAAATCATAATTTTATATACTTATTTTATGTCCAATATGTGAATAATTTATTTAAAAATAGTAAAAAAATATAATATATTATTAATTAAATTTAAAAGTCATATATTTTATTTTATACATATTTCAAAACATATCTAGAATGTAAAATATTGTTACTAGAAATAGATTTATTGTATAAGACGTGTTCGAAATGTTCAAATAGTATTGTCAAAGTATTCACAAAATATCAGCTATTAAAAACTTAATTTTATAATTAAGACATGTTTAAAAAGTATCGAACATGCTTTTGCCTTTTAGGAGTGCCCGATGAGTGTCGGTTGGTGTCTGACATGATAAGTCTCATCCGCAGAAGTGTTTGTGCGTCTTGGGATAAAATGAGAACTGAAACAGTTTGGATACTGCCACAACCTCAGAATAAAATGATAGTACAAAAGCTGAGTAGATTGAGCTCGGCGGGCTTACCCAACGAGTTACGGCAGGCGCCACACGTGGAGTGGGTGTGTGTGGCCGAGCCACAAGCCTAGCCCTGTGACACACAGTAATGAAGTTACCTTCGCTACATATTCTAGCTTCGTTGTTTCATACATAACAAGTTGAAACTCATGCACAGCAAGTGTCTCTGATCTCGGTGAAACTGAACCTGAGTTCCTGAGTTTTTCTGGGTTGATCTTCCAGCGGGAAGCAGCAAGTAGCAGCTCTCCTGCTTTATCCACTTCTCACACTGCGACACAATTATCTGCCAAATAAAACATGGTTAGACATCAAGCTTTTGGTACCGATTAACACAAAGAATTATCTGCGCAATGCTGTGGATGTTGGATTACGGACCCTATTATCGGTTCCAGAAGAAACAAGTAAATTGAGAAGAGAGGAAAAGGCGAGACCTGATATTCTTTTAGAGTGACCATTAAGCGTATATTTCACCTGCACCAAGAAGAGATTTAAAATGTGGTGAGAGATCAAAAAATAGAACTACTTTGTAATCAGAACTATCCCTTTAGCAAGAACCAGAATCAAAACTTAAACGACCAATATCATACCTCATCTACATGGACAAAATATATCTGAATTGTTGAAGCATCCATGCCTACTGCAATTATTTTGTCATCAAAAGGGTGGAAGGCAACACAAGTTGGCACAGGTGGTGGGGGCATAAAAGTTGGCAGTGTCTGTTATTGTGCAACATTTAGGAACGGTAAGTATACTCCCAAACAAAATTTACTCACAAGTTCTATCTATCACAGCTACTGGACAACTGCCCCTAGCTTTCCACCAAGTTGCACTACATAGATTTTGCTGTTTGGACATAAATCGAGTCGCAGTTCTACTCTCAAGCGATCTTTTTCCACCCATTAATTAAGTGTCTGTTATTGTGCAACATTTAGGAACGGTAAGTATACTCCCAAACAAAATTTACTCACAAGTTCTATCTATCA
>JAOTRH010159927.1:0-12892 GCA_034768845.1 Heliamphora exappendiculata | reverse complement strand
AGCAGGCCCTTAATCTTTTATATATATATATATATATATATATATATATATATATGTATATATATATTAGGGGTTCGAACCAATTATGCACACTTGATTAAGTTTTGGGGATCAATTCCACCTCTCATTAGTGAGGGACTTAATTAAAATCGAGATAAGTTTTGTGTATACTAGATTTATAAAAACTAAAAGCATCTAAGAAATTTTTAACATGAGACATTGAATGAAGCAAATTCTTAAAGTACTCGTTTGGATAGAAGAATTTAGAAGGAAAATGAAGGGTTTGAAAAGAAAAAGTTAATTATAATGTTATTTGTATTATTTCTAAATATGGGAGAAAAAGTAGATGGAATGTTAGTGAATGAAAAATTAGCTCGCTTTTAACAGTTTTTCTCTCTCCAAAATTGAGAGAAAATGGATGGGAAGTAAAGGGACTAATATAATTATTTTTGTAAGTCAAAAATAATTTTATTTCTATATTAAAAGTAATTAATTCAAGCTAATATGAAAATGCTATAAAAATAAGTAAGTATTAAATATCATCATTCATTTTATTAATTATTATCAAATAAATATTAAAAAAATAATATTTTCTTCTCTCTCTTAGATAATCAAATAAATGGAGTGATAATTTTCATCAATTTTCTTCTATTCTCTCCCCTTTTATTGTAACTATCACTTCTCTTTACTTTTTCTCCTCTCGAACTAAATAACAGTTAAATCTTAAATTTTGACCACCAAACGAAGGCCTAGTGTTTAAGAATGTTTCACATAGGCACAGGGGTGCTCAAAAAATCCTAAAAAATAGGTAAATTGATTTGTACCAGTTTGAACTGTATGATTGGTCGATTTTATATTAAAATGGTTTAGTTTTAATTCTCAATTTTTTGAACTGTGTATATGGTTCAGTTTTCAGTTTTTATTAAAGAAAAATCAATTCTCGTCGAAGATGGACTATTTTTGTAGAAGTATATATATTTTATATTTTTATGTTCTTTTTTTCTTTTTAAACTCACTTTTACAATATTAGTCCAAACAAATATATTAAAAGAAAATAAAAATAGTTTGGTCTAAAAAATTAAAATAAAATTATGATTAGTGTATTCTAATATAAAGAAATTTAATATTTAACTATTAATGCATCATTAAAAAAAAGAAGAGTTTTAAAAAAAGAATTTCTTATTATCTTTGTGATTATTACATTAGGCAAGTACCTACTCTTGATGTTTAGTTTTCAACTAAAAGCTTGAGTAGCACTTTAGGTTAAATTTGTTCAGATTATATATTTGATAAAATCGATTATTTTGAGTTTTAGGAGTGAGAACCGAAATCGAGCCAAAATCAAACCGAAATCATATTATTTTTTATAGGTTGGTTCTGGCTCTAAAATTTTTGGAATCAGGACTAAAGATTCATTTTTTAAATTTGCTTAGAATCAGGTCAATTCGATTCGTGTGCAGCCAGCCATACACAGGCCCCGGCCTAGGCTTGGTGTGAGTTTTATTCACAAAAATGTTTTAACAAAGAATTAAAATGAAAAAAAAGAAGAAGCAAGGACAAGGTTGCCAATTTTAGATGACATCATTCATATGATATTTTTAGTTGCAAATTTAAGAATTTAATTAGGGGCATAACTCTAAGCAGGGTAATTTTTATTTTTTGTCACAATATACATAGAGATTTTTTTAGATGGTTGAACGAAGAGAGAGAAAATAAAGTTGAAAAATGAAATGTCACTTTGATTTTTTATTGTATACTTAAGGAGTATAATGCATTTTTATAAGGCCACAGTTATTTTCACATTTTTAATAGAGGCACATTGGTTCTATGTTGTTGATTTTATCTATCTATCTATCTATCTATCCATCTACCTATTTATATATAAAAGAACAGAATTTTAAGCATTTTAGTGGGAAGATTTCGTACCCTAAATAGGCTCCATAGGCGGACCCAAAGGGGCTAGTTTGGTCGGTTGTTGTCCTAAATTTCAAAAAAATCAATTATTATAGTACTATTCAATCAAAATTAAATAAGATCACATTTCAAGATTTTTTTTAAAAATTAAGATATGTCCATTAAGATATTTTAAAAATTATTTGCTCCCTAAATTAAAATTTTTAATTGGCTATGCTTGGTGTTTTATTGAATGACGCAACAAAAAAATAATTCGAGTGAAATTATTTGCTAAGAGTATACGTTACGTTTGGTAATATTTATGCTCCAAAAATATTTAAAAATTTTTAATTGGTTATGTTTGGTATTTTATTTAGGTTCCGTTTGTTTCGACGTAAAATATTTTATTATGTGTAAAATAATTTTGTAAAATTTAATTTTTTACTTGAATTTTTTGGTATTTTGTTAAATTTTTAAAAATGAAAATGAGAGATGAAAGTGACCAAAAGTAAGAAGCATTCGAGTTAAGAATTCCGAAAAAATTCCGAAATGATTCAGATGGGAATGATCTGCTTCTCATTCCCTCATTCTTATTTGCTATGAGAATGACCAAAGACAGCGAGAATTGAGTAAAGTTCCAAATGTGAATTCCAAAATTAACTTACTAGTTAATTTTTTGTAAGTTAAATTTAGTTTAATGAGGTAAAATATTTTACTAAAAAATATATTTTACATATGTATTACCAGCTAAACAATAAAAATTAAGTAAAATATTTTATTCAAAAATATTTTATATCGAAACAAACGGATTAATAAAGCAATAAAAAATAATTGGAGTGAAATTATTAAGTAGAGTATATTTTAAGCCTATGTTTGGACTAAAAAGTCTAGTGCCTATTTTTAGAGCTTTTTTTCATCATTTTTTTATTTTATTTTATATTTTGGTTTAAATTTTTATTTTTTTGATTTCTTGTGATAAAAAATTCTAAAAAGTATACCTGTTATAGTCAAATTTGAAAAAATTCACTAAAAATAAAAAAATAAAAAAAATAAAAAAATAAAAAACCTGCAAAGTTGCTTTTTTTTCATCTCATATGAACTTTTTTTAAGTTTTTATAAAAAAATTAGTTTTCTATTTTCTCATTATAAGAAGAATCTAGAAAATTAACTCATTTCAACTAATGCTAAAATTTTTTTATTAAAGACTATAAAAAATATAAAAAAAGATAGTCCAAACACAAATTTAAGTTAGGTTAATATTCATATTCCAAAAATATTTTATAATTTTCCTGCTTAACTACTACCATTCTCGTTTTGAGCGGTAAATTAGAGTTTTGTCAAATTCAAATTTTATCGTATTAAATATTTTATTTTGAATTGAAATTTGTAAAATATCTTGAGCATCTTTGCTACCTGAGCATCTTTGCTAAAAGCCACGTGGCTAATTATATTTATTAATTCAATTTATGTTTGGCCAAATTTTTTTTTAAAACTTTTTATTTAAATTTTTTTTAAAAAGTTCACTGATCTGACTTTCTATTAAAATTAATTAATTTTTTTAAATATTTTTTTATATATATTTCTTTTATAAAAAAAAGCTATAAAAAAACCTAGACGAAAGCTCAATAACTCGTGATTAAGACATAAGAGCACATTAAATTGTGGTCATCAAGTTGGTGCTGTCTCCACCAGTTGACAATTGGTGTCCTTCAGGTATCGTTTGGCTTCCGATTTTTAGTTGGGTTTAAACTTTTTTGTGACTTAAAGTCAAAGTAAGTTCTAAGCCTTTTTTTTTTTAATTTTAATTTTTTTCCTTTTATTTATTGACTTATAGACTTTTTTCCTTTTTAGTTATTAATTTAAATTATTTCTATATATTTTTTAAAATATCATAATTTTTATTATAAATATTTATTTTTATAAAAAATTATATTTAAAAAACCTAGTAGGTGAGATTTATCAAACAATATTAGTATTAAATATATAATTATGTAAATATAAATAAAAGATTGTAACAATTTTTTTTCCTTACATTTTTTTGACTTATTACCTTGTTGTCATTCGGAGCCGGCCCTAGAGACAGGCAGAAACATGACAGATAAAAAAAAAATAACAAACTAATCATGGCAGTAAATATGATGAGAAATGATGCAACTAATTTAAGTTTCTAGTTCAATTTAAATTTAACTTATTTTAGGTTCTCCTAAGTCAGGGTGAACCATCCTAATCTTATATCTCAATCACTCAGGCCAAGTCTACCGACCGATATCAAGCTCTTTCCAGCTGTGAGATGACTACGTAATCGAACTAAGTATCCAACAAGGTCATCACTGACAACAAAGGCATGAACAAGTTAAACACCTCGGACCATCGAATCTTAAGTCAAGATCTAGTGCAGGATCGCAAAAATCTAACTCATATTATTACACTATCTGAATCATTTTTGCCAAAAATATACATCATAAACAAAAATGTGCGTTTAGCATTGGGGCAAAAACCTACCAAAACAAATCAGGATATATAGCTAATATCACATCACAAATTTCTAAATGTCTAATTTTTAAGTATTCAATTCCATTGATCACGGTACCAACCATAATGTTCAATTTTTATTATTTTCTTAAAATAAAATAGTGAACTCCATAAAATACAACCGAATGACGACATAGATGATATTTTATATCAAAATTTATAACTCACAAATATATTTATGCATGGCATAAGTTAAATAGTATATGAATTATTTATATGAATTTTGTAAATTAAAACATGCATAAATGTTTATACAAGTCACTTTAATTCACAAAAATTTGACGTGGTTACGTACATGTACAATTTTAAGCTAAGCTAGTATAGAAGTGTTTGTTGTGTTTTTTTATTTAAGTCTCTAGTTTCGTGTCATGTTTGAGTTAATTTTATGCTGTCCAAACAGTTGTAGGCTCAAGTTATAGTTCAGAGGGTTTTAAAAATAGCAAACATTGGACATAAATTCTGAAACTTAGTAGGTAGCCTATTTGGGATATTCTTAACACTTTTCATGTTTTACACATTTCTAGATTTGACCTCTAAGATCTTAGTTTTGGTAAAATAAAAATATGTGACAGTGTAGAGTATAAACACCAGAATTGTGACGAAATTCTCAAAGACTATAAAAATTAGAAAAGAGGATTTAGACCTAAAAATACATTTTTATAATTTTTACAATGGTATATCTATGAGTTATGAAGCTCTGAGCGTTGGCCTTGCATCAAAATTATTATTTTTAATCTTTTAAAAATCTTCTACTAAATAGTGTCCAGAATTGACACATTTTGAAAAAATCGGTGCCTTTTTCTTTATACATATACAAACGGGTTGATTCCAGTAGAGTTAGAAGGAAAAAATATTTATCTATCCAACAACATAAAAATCACACAAGGACTTTGTTCATACAGTAAATGGCATAAATTTAAATTTGTCCATTCAAAAAGTTTTTTTAACCCATTTTAAACCTCTATTTTAAGAAAAATAAAACAAGCATTATGGACCCCAGGTAAAATCTTTCATGTTAACAATATAGCCATTAAACCACAGTAAAAATTTTAGAAATCAAAGAAAATCAATTTTTGAAGAAAAACCTTTCTGGATAAATTTAAAAAATAGGAGAACAAGGGTTTTCTTGACTCTTGGGCTCACATCCATTGCATGCATAACTATATCTATCATATATATGATTTATATATGAGCTATATACCATATACATGAATAAAAATCAAAAGAAAGTAGTGAATGGTAAGGAGAGAGAGAAAAAATTAAAAATAAGTTTCATAACCACATCTCATAAATTTGAGTATGGATCTTAAATTTTGGTGAGATTAGGAGATGAGATGAGACTTGTAAATGAAAAATAAATATATAAAGATATTATTTCTACCTTAAATGTGTTTGGTGGATGATGGATAATTGAGAGCACCGTGGTTGAAAACTTAAGAACACTATGAATATCTTAAAAAATACTTTTAAGCATTACTTTTCTCTCACTAAAACTCACTTAAACATTGAAGAGAATTTTGCAACAAAAATCTAGTAGGGGAGTGCTAGAGCTGAAAATGAGGGATTGCTTGTGATCTTTTAAAACAATTTTTGTAGTACAAAGAGGCTAATAATAGTGTGTTGTAGAGATTTGACATTTATTGATTGTATTGTAGATATATATATATATATATAATGTTGTTAGAGGATGTGTGTGAGTTGGTGGTGAAATTTTATTATTATTTTGTAATTTAATATTTTATACACTATTATTATTTTAAACTTTATGATTGCTATTGTTTTTAATATTTATTATATTATTTGGTTATTTATTTATTTTTATTATTTTTATTATTTAATATTATTTTATTATTTTGTTGTAAGTCTTGAAAATATAATTATCTTTTCTTGAAAGTTAAAATTTTATTTGATTTGATTTGAGATATTGTATTTTATCTATTAAAATAAAGTTAGCACATGCTCTTAGGTGATCTCAGGCACATGTCACATATATATATATGATAAGGTCCTATTTGGAATAATTATTTATTTATTTATTTTATTTAGTTTATTTTTATTTTTAATAAAAAATTTTATTATTTAGCTAAACTATTATACTTCTTGACTCCTTTTATCGAGATGCGTCGAAAAAGTAAAAAAAAATTAACTTAAATATAAAAAAAACTCAAAAATGACAAAAATAAGCAAAATAAGCCAATAAATTAAATTTAATGTTACTTATTTTTCATCTTTAGTAAATTTTTTTTTATCTTGTCATTAAATATTTTTACTTTTTTGGATCATCTCATCAAGACGATTCAGAAAAATAAAAACTTTTAGTCAAAAAATAAATAAAAAATCCAAAAAGACAAAAATAAACAAATTTTTTACAATTTATCCCAAACAAGACCCAAGTCCTAAACATTATTCCATTCGAAAATAAATCTGGTAGGCGTAGAGGCAAAATAAGATGGCTAGGAGATAATGTAGTCAATCCTTGATAGGACTTATGAGTGCTAGCTGTTTTATGAAAGAGTACTTGATGCTAGATGGAGCGTTAAATCACAGTTCATCTTATTCATGTGGTTAGTGAAGAAGCAATAACCGTGAGAACCTTTTTTTTTTCTAATGAATATGATTGGGTCTATCTATTTGATGATGAATGATCGAATTATTCATCATGTCCTCTCTTTCTTTTAATTATACCAACCAATACTTCATAAACATCGAATTCCTTTCTGGATGCCAAAGGAGATCATCTTGTTCCATCATTGCATGTCTCTCCTAGTTTTGCACAATTTTTTGTATGCTTAAATTCATATATAAAAATTTTACTTTTAAAAAATATATTAAGACCTACAATACAATATATTTTATTTATCTCTATTGTTTTGCATCTATTTATAATTTTTATCTTTTTAAAAGTTTAACATATGTCCATTAAGATATTTTGAAAATTATTCATTCCTTAATGTAGTTAAAATTCTACATTCATCCTTAATTGGTTATACTATGTATTTCTATTTAATGACACAACAAAAAATAATTCGAATAAAATTATTTGCTATGAGCACACACGTTACGTAATATTAATACCCTAACAACATTTAAAACCAAATCCTTTTAACTATTTTTTTTCCTTTTTTCTCTAAAAATTTAAATTTTTTAAACATTTCAAACCAAATAGAGGGTGTTTGGCATTGCTAAAATTAATAACTTATAAATTGTAACTTGTAGCAAAATTTATAAGTGTTTGAAAAAAATTGTAACTTTGTAATTGAAATAGAAGAAAAAATAATTATAACTTATAGCAGAAATTGTAAGTGTTTAAAAAAAATTATAATTCTAAGCTAAAATTAATAGCAATAAACTAAATACTACTACCAATAATTTTGCTAAATAGCCCCAAATGAGACTCCTGGTTAACTACTACCATTTCCTTATTATGTGTAAGAGTTTTGTCAAATTCAAATTTTAATGTATTAAATATTTTATTTTTATTGGAATTTTGTAAAATACATTAGGATCTTTGCTAAAAGCCATGTTTCTGATTATTGGTGACTCCTGATTAAAGAGGTCATTGAATTGTGGTTATCAAGTAGGTGATGTTTCCCATTGACAACTGATGTCATTGAGTTTGAGGTTGAGATATACATTATGGTGGTGTTTGGGATAGCTTATTTATCTATTTATTATTTTTTTTAAGTTTTAGTATAATTTTTTATATTTTCTAAAATGCTCTCTTCACTAGAGAAACTTAGATGTAAAGATTTTGAATAAAAAATTAAAATCAAAATCAAAAAAATGAAAAAAATATTTTTAGTTAAAATATTGGTTTTTGTTATATTTTTAAATTTTAGTTAATTTTTATTTTTAAAAATTTTCATAACAAGAAAAAATAAAAAATAAAAAAATTTGAACACAAAAATAAACAAGATTAAAAAGATAAGAAAAAGACTACGCGAAGGGTCTGTTTGATAAATTGACGAATATAAAATACTGTCGAATATAAAAGTGTATATAAAATGAATGAATATAACATTTGATACGTTATACTTGAGTGTGGGGGAGTAAATCCCCCCTTGAAAGCAAATCCCTCAAAAGCCTGGCAAGCCATCATTCTCCCGTTCCATCCTGACAATGATGGAACTATACACAAAAAATCTCTCTCTCTCTCTCTATGAATGTATTTGATATATATATTCCTCTCTCAGCTGAGAGAAGGGGGCTGGCTTTGTGTTTCAATAAGCATGTTTTTTCTCTCAATAGAAGAATTAACTTGGGCGTCGAAGCCTCTCCCTTCGGCCGTCAGTCAGAGGTTTGTTTTGTAGGATCCCAACGACTTGAGCGCTTGAAGGCCGGCGGTCACCTCCTCGTTGGATCTCACCGTTTTAACCTACCAAAATAAATTTAATTTATGGGATATCTCCGTACATTTAGCGTCGTCTGTGAAAAACGACAGAGTTTAACAAAAAAGCAAACTCTGTGCCCGGAGCTCTTTTGGGTCATTGCTCAGTTTCAACCAAAGACCTCCCAGGATGCTTAGGAAAGTGATTTCTACCTCTTAGTTATATGGCTTTTTGTCTCCACAGTCTCCACAAAAACAGAAAAAGGAAAAAGCATGTTTGGGGCTTTATTGTCTCTCCCTACAAACCGGATGCAAAACTGGGAGCTTGTAAGACAAATCTCTGCATGTAATGATGTAGCAGTGGGTTGATATGATATAGCAGTGCCTACTAGCTTAGGAGCTATGCCTAGCCTTTCTCCCTCTTTCTATTTTTATGAGTACACATTAACAGGCTGCTAAAGGGATAGGTCTGGGACCTTCTTTCTCTCTCTTTGTTTTTGTATCGGTTGAGCTCTTCCAGGTTGGAAAGTGACGATGAGACTCGCCAACGCTTTGCAGCTCGCCGTCATAAGTCCGAGCTGCCATAACTTGGCATTCTTTTCGTCTCGGTGCCATTGGTTTATACATCTCGGCTTCTCATCTGTTCGCCAACTCAAATTGCGACGCACAGTATAAGAATTTAGAGTTTGACCCTCCTATCTCATGCTCATCTTAGCACTCTACACCTTCGGCTCTTCATCTCGGCGTAGGGATATCTCGGCCTTACATGGCGTCATTTCGGCATTTATAGCTTGAAACTCGGCACTTTGTGAGGTAGTTCGGCTCTCTAACTCAACCTCTCAGCAACATGTTGTAAACTCCTATTTCAGGTCGTCTTCTCTCCTTAACTGTACATACACTGCCATACCATCTCGGCTTTGTCCGCATTCTCGGTTTGCAGCTCGGCTGTGTCCCATTTAGTTGTTGCTACAATTGTCCCACAACCATGAAGCTCGCGCGTTCTGGGTCTGAAGCTCGGCATCAGGCTGTTCCGCCCCTAAAGTTCGGTAACTTTGATCCAACAGTGGGAGAGCTCTTACAAATGGAACTTGGCCTTTTAATGGAATATTAGAGCTCGGCACCTCTCATCTCTACAGTACAACGAATCATATCGGCAACAGGGCTCGGCACGTGTACTTCATCCCCAGTATGGAGCTTGGCATTTTCATGAGATGTCGTGGCATATTTCAACATGGTTTAATTCTCGACTAACCGTGGTTCACCTCAGCTTCTCATCTTATCGGTACTAAATGATCGGGACTTATCTACAATATTTTCTATGTATCTTCACATGTATCTTCGTATAGCAGCAAGTCTGGGCTTTCGCTCTCTACATTGTTTTGCTCGGCTTCTCGGCACTTGGTAGCTTGGCCCATCAATTGATGATCGGGTTACTGTTATGCTCGGCCCAGTTCGGTATCTCGGCCCCTCACCTTGGTACTGGTTCAATGGTGAGAAAGCATCTCGGCACGTTGCTTTTTCAGCTCGGCTTTGGCACCAGTTGCATGTCAGCACCTTGACTGCTCGACTTTTGGCATGACAGCTCGACACCTGGTTGGTGGTTCCTCAGCTTTGCATCTCTGCTCCCTTATTTCTCTCACTATAAATCAGAGATTCATGGGGTGCAGCACCTAACAAACTCTTTTGTTTGGACAGTTGGTTGAAAGTCAATGGCGAGTCATCCATGCATCACCTCCGCACCTTGTGCAGTAGTTCGGTGCCGCGTTGTCCAAAAAACAAGAGAATACCTACTATAACTCCTTAAATTGCCGAATGCCCATCTGAGAGCTCTTTGGCACAGTGCCTTTATGCTCTTTGAAATTTGCAAATGGAAACTGTGGACGAATCCCATGTTGATTTAAAACTTGTTTCGTCCACTGCTCGGCACCTCGTTGGGTGGTATATGTTCGGCAACTAATGGCCGGCACCTCATGGTGGAATCCCGGCATCCAGTGTTTGGCTCCTTGCTCGATTCATCCTGGTGGGCTTCTCGTTTCCACAACAGTTTATCCACGCAACTCGGGACCCATTGGTCTACGGCTCGATTGGTTTTGTTGGTAGATGAAGTGGGGGGTAGATCTTTATTCCGTCCATCTTCATCTCGGCAATATTGTTGGGTTTATCTTCCCAATCCTGCATCTGGATTTGTCTTTTTGACCGTATTAGCCGGCATCTCGTTTGCACTTCTGTGACTAGTGTGGCCATCATTCTTCTTGGTATTATCCATTCACAACATTATCTCGGTTATCAGCGAAAAACCCTAGCCGAGCCAAGGAGCAGAGCCTAGTTCTCGGTCCTCAATAAAAAGCCCTAGCTTGCCTAGGTAGGAGATTGAAATAATCTTAGGAATTAGAAGAGCTCTTAGGGTTTGAATAGCCCATTGAAAACCCTAGCCGAGCCTAGGTGCCGAGCCTAGTTCTCGGTCCTCAGTAAAAAACCCTAGCTTGCCTAGCCAGGAGATTAGAATAATCTCAGGGACTAAAAGAGCTCCCAGGGTTCGAATAGCCCATTGAAAACCTTAGCCGAGACTAGGAGCCGAGCCCAGTTCTTGGTCCTCAATAAAAAGCCCTAGCTTGTCTAGGCAGGAGATTAGAATAATCTCAAGAACTAGAAGAGCTCCCAGGGTTCGAATAGCCCATTGAAAACCCCAACCGAACCTAGGTACCGAGCCCGATTCTCGGTCCTCAGTAAAGAGCCATAGCAATCTAGATAGGAGATTAGAATAATCTCATGGACTAGAAGAGCTCCCAGGGTTCGAATAGCCCATTAAATGTTCGCCTGGGCCAGCATCCTGCCGTGGCAGAGGCCCGGGTTTGGGCAGAGTCACAATCGACTTGTGGCGCTTAGCACTGTACCCTTTAAGGAAATAAAGTTGCGCCTTCATCACCACCTGCGAATTTTGGTGAGATGGTAAGCACTTGATCCACAATTGGTATCAGAGCGAGGTCTCAAGTTTGATTCCTCATCGTGGAAGTCCCTGTGTCTTGCGGGTTGTGCGGAAGGTGCTGTGGGGGATTGTTGGCCTGGGTTTAGGCTAGCATCTTGCCGTGGCGAAGGCCCGGGTTTGAGCCAAGTCACAGTCGACTTGTGGCGCTTGGCGCTGTACCCTTTAAAAAAATAAAGTTGCGCCTTCACCACCACCTGCGGGTTTTGGTAAGATGGTAAGTGCTTGATCCACATTAAAAATCTTAGCCGAGCCTAGGTGCCGAGTCCAGTTCTCAGTCCTTAGTAAAAAGCCAAAACTTGCTTAAGCAGGATATTAGAATAATCTCAGGGAGTAAAAGGGCTCTCAGGGTTCGAATAAGCCTAGATTGTCTAGGCAGGAGATTAGAATAATCTCAGGGACTAGAAGCGATCCCAAGATTAGAATAACCCCTCAACAGAAAACCCTTGCCTAGCCTAGGTGCTAAGCCAAACTCTCGATTTTCAGCAGAAAACCTTAGCCTAGTCTAGGTGTCAAGCTCATCTCTCGGTCTTCACACTCAGAATGATACAATTGACTGATCTTCACGACAAAAGATAGAGGTACATGTAGCTTTCACACCTTTCTGAAGAAGAATGTACAACCTGGGGACTATTGTGAGAGAGTAAATCCCCCTTGAAAGCAAATCCCTCAAAAGCCTAGGCCATCATTCTCCTGTCCCATCCTGACGAGGGTGGGACTACACAATATATATATATATATTTCTATCTCTATTAATGTATTTGATATATTACCCCTCTCTTAGCTAAGAGAAGGGGGGTGGCTTTGTGTTTCAATAAGCATGTTTTTTCTCTCAATAGAAGAATTAACTTGGCCGTTGGAGCCTCTCTTCGGCCGCTAGTCGGAGGTTTATTTTGTAGGATCTCGGTGACTGGAGCGCTTGAAGGCCAGCAGTCACCTCCTCGTTGGACCTCGCCGTTTTAACTTACCAAAATAAATTCAATTTACAAGACGTTTCCGTGCATTGAGTATATATATTTATTATATTTGTTTTTTTGACAAATATAAATTTATAAAATATATTCCCCTCTCCACAGTTCGCATGTTGGCAACAATAAATATATATACATTTACCTATGTTTTGAATTTTAAGATTTTGGAGAGAGAAAAATAATATA
>JAOTRH010159906.1:0-12893 GCA_034768845.1 Heliamphora exappendiculata | reverse complement strand
ATTATTTTATATTTTTTAATTACATTTTTTTTAAATTATTATTTTTTATTTTTCTTGTGTGATGTTTATATATTATTTTTCTTTGAAATGAGATTAAAAAAAGATTCATCAAGAAATAAAAAAAACACTTAAATATGTATTTTTTTCATTTTTAGTAAAGTTTTTTTTAAAATTTTAACCCTAAACCGTCATACTTCTTAGAATGGAAAAAATAAAAAATTAAAAAAAAATTTTAAAAAAGAAAAATAATTTTGTTTTAAAAAAACTAGAGTATTTTAGTCTACTGTGAATCATTTTTTTATCTTTAGGTTACTCTTGCAAACTCAAAATACCAGAAAGAGTAAGATTGCGTTTTTTTAACAAAAGTTAAAAACTAAAAAAAAAAAAAGGGTAAAATCAAAAAAAATTTAAAGTTCTGAAGCAAAAAATTGGGCTTTTGCGTCTAATTTTTGCGTCGGTAAAAAACCCGTCGCAAATGATCTATATTTTTGCGGGAATCAGCTGTTTCAAATAAACCATTATCACGATTATTTTTTTGTGACGGTAAGAAAACCGTCTCAAATGGTTATTTTTTTGCGACCAGTTTTTCGATGGTTAAAAATCGTCTCCAATGACATTTTTTAATACGGCAAATTATAACCGTCGCAAAAAATACTATTTGAGACGGCAATGACAACCGACACAAAAAATTTTAACGCAAAAAATTATTTTTCCTGTAATTAGATTTGTAATATCAATTTGTTGTGAAAAAACTAGTTACTCTAAGATTAAGAATATATATCCATGATTAGTAACTTGATAGTGACCTCATTTGATGAAGTCCACCTTGCATTAACTTGCATTAACGTATGAAAATAATTGATAATCGTAGTCACTGGTTTGCACTCAAGTTTTTTTTTTTTTTTTTTAAAGTGGGTGTTTGGTTTAATTTAGGCACACCTCGACTAATTTTAAGATCATGAAATTAACGACCAGCAAACTTTTAGTAGCCCTTAGAAGATTCAAATTAATGACAGTTAGAGAGCAATCCCAATACTGGAGCTCAGGTTAATTGCACCCTAGTTTTTCCATTAAAAAAATGAAAATAATTCAATAATATTGTCTGGTTTAGAGGAATGTGGTCATATTATTATACCAATTGCTTTTAATTTATGCGTCCTTTGACTGTATCCTTGCATACATTAGCCACACATTTTGACTCTATTAGGCAGATTTAATTATAGTCAAAGGCTCCATTTTGGTTCGAAACCGTAACGAATTGAGATAAGATTATTGAAAAAAAAAAGAAAAAGAAAAAGAAAAGAAAAGAAAAGACTCAACGGGAATTAAATAGTTTAAGATTCTCAGTGTTCGTATCATGAACCAATCTGGATTCAGACCTCTATGAGCACCCAAATTTCAGGATGCTCCGATTTGGAAAATTTCGATAACTTACGGTCCATTAATTTGAGAACCCAGGAGAAAAAAGAAAAGAAAAAACAACTTTATTTATATGAGAAAAAATTAAAAGAAAAAAAAATAATGTCCTTTTTCCATTTTGTTTTGGATAAACAGGAAAAAGAAAGAGAGAAATAATTATATTTTCTTTCATATCTTGTTGGTTAATTTGCTTAAATAAAATAAGAAAAAAAAACATGTCTAGTGTTATTTAGCAATTTAACCTTACAATGAGTGTGCTTTGAGTTCGTTTTTTAAGGTTAATTTTTGTATTGTAAGTTTAAGTTTCTTTTATCGCAAAGTCTATTTTGGAGATATTCAAAAAATGCTCATTAAATTCATCTGTTTCTTCTTATTTCTTTTTGTTTTTCTCCTATTTAGTTATTTAAACAGGTGGTTAGGGATGAGCAATTTGGATTTCTTTTTCATTTCTCGGTAAATCACCCAATCGAAACGAATTGTTAAAGATTAAAAGTAAAGACAATCGGGATTTAATATAAATAATCACAGCGGGTGATTACTTTAATGACCTTGTGTTCACGCAAAGTAAGTGCTCGTTGTTATAAATTAAGATAGCAATGCTGTACAAACAGAAACAGAATTTTGAATAGAGATTGAAACAGATAGAATAATGTTATAATTTTTTATAATGTTCTATTTTATGGTCCTTTCATTTTAAATTAAAACACTCAATGTATCGTGCCTTTCAACATCGATGTTTTATAACTTAGCGTCGGCTGAAAAACTATGCAAATACAAGGACGGAGTTAGACTTTGAGAATGGGGACAAATGTATTTATTAAAGTGTCTCCATCAAAATGTGAATCCGATTAAGTAAGAAAGGAAAGTAATTAGCTTCAAGGGTGTGCGTTGGTAATATCAAAACACACGAGAGATGAACATTTTAAAACGATGTCAACGGTGATTAAAGTGAATTAATGCAAATGTAGAGTATGTCTCGTTATCATTTAAACATTTTGTTAGTAAGAGGAAGGATCAAAAAAATTTGTCTCACAACTTAAGTTATTTTTTTAATATTGAAAACATAATGAAAATAATACAAGTTCTTAGTAAAATTTTAGTAATTTATGATTAAATCTTTGATTTGGATATGAACACTAAGTTTAATTGACTATTTGTATATTAAAAGCGGTTTGAGACATGAACAAATTAAAGAAAGTAGTTGACAGTTTTTGCATTCTATTTTTCTTTTTCTTTTTGGTTTCCCATTTGTTCCATCTAAAAAGTTCACCTGAACGCTAGCTCTCTTCAGCTTCTTTCTGTCTAACAAAATATACAATTCAACTATGCAACTTGCGACACCGGCGTCCGCCTTCCTCCGCCGCCTTCCTCCTCCTTCCTCCTCCTTCCCAACATTCACAGAAGATTAAAACACCTTAAACAAAAGAAAAAAGAAGCAGAAAAAAAAGCAAGAAAAAAACCCAATGTTACAAAGCTCCAATTGCCCTTGGTTTCTTACTACAATCAAAGGACAACAACTCCATCTCTCTAATTCTCTTACCACCGCCGCAGCTGCCATTACTATCGGCAGCACCGCCGTTAACTGGTGCTTTGAATATGTTAACTCCAAATAGTCTCAACATCTGAACCGGCTGAACCGGGCTCGCCGCCGGGAACGGAAACCCGGCAGCGACGACAGCGAACCCATCCCTCACCTTCCAATCGATGAAAAGCTGCTTATCGGCGGCGGTGGACCTGTGGAAGCTCACGACGTCTCCGGCCTTCAAGTTCTTCTCCTTCACGAACCGGCTCCACCCTTTGGTCAGCACGTAGCTCTGGCTGCTGTTCCAATACGAGTACCGGAACCTCCACACCTTTCCGGCGACGTCCTTGAAGTTCAAAAGCACGCCTTTGGAAGTGTTTCCGGGCTGCAGAGGAAAGTGCTTTTCCGCGTGTTGTTTCGGTATCACAAGCCTGTTCAGCTTCCCCACATCGCTGGGCGTCACGGCTTTTTCGAACAGCTGTTCGGTTGCTTTCACGATCCGATCATAACCCAATGAGTTGGCATTCCGATCTCTAGATTCCCGCCTGCCATTCCCGTCTCCGGCGAGGTTCCGCCGGCTTTGCTCGAGCTCGTCGTTATACGTATGTTTTCGGAGCATGTCTACGATCTCGGCCTTGGAGTGGGAATTCAAGAACATGGCCTCCGCTTCGTCGTCTTCGTTTTCCGACAATGGTTTGAAGTTGGTGACGGCGTCGCGGCCGCGGAAGCGTTGCGCGGCGGTGTCGTAAGCCTTGGCCGCTTCGTCTTCCTCGTTGAAAGTCCCCAACCAGACCCTCTGGTGCTTCTCGTAAATCTGCGCACCCCACCGGCCGTTCGGCTGCGGGACCACCCCTTTGAACCGCGACGACGGGAGTTTTCGGGACTCTGCCTCGACTCCTGCTTCCGAATCTAAGATCACGCTCGTCCCACTTCCAACCCGGCACAGACTCTCCGGCGACTTCGTCACCTGTAGAGTCGGTAACGATGCCGCTGCAATCGACACAGAGTCACTTGTTGTACTCTCATCGATGCAACTTCCATCCATTTTCTTGGTCTGAGAAGGGAAAGAAAAAATTGAAACAGAGGGAAAGAAAAAGAAAGAGGAGTATGAGTTGGGTTTGATTGAAAGGTGAGTATATGTATATATATAGGAGCTGCCCAATGTCTTTGGTTGATGTATATATAATATAATATACAATATTATATATATTTATGTTGTTTGTTAATTGTTTATCACAAATTGCATGTAGTTATTGGTAGATGAGGATATGAAGATGTGGATGTGGTGGGTCAACCCAAGAATGGAAAGGACTAGGAAGATTCATGTGGGAGAGAGAGAGAGAGAGAGAGAGAGAGGGAGAGGGGAGGGGTTGTGGTGTGGAGGATTTACTAGTACAGATGATGATGATCCCACACCCTGGCATGTGAGGAATTTTTGCATGTATGAGATGGAAGGTATTGCTATTTTTTTTTTTGGGGGTAGTTTAGGTATTGCAATGTTGTACATTTGTTCAATGATATTAATTGATGAAGTGGGTTATTCATTTTTGTGTTTGTATTTTATTTTACATAGGAGTATAAATTTTTTTATTGGTGTTGAGTACCACTCATTTGCATCTAAAATTTTTCTTGGAATGTACTCGTTAATTATAAGATATTTTTTGACTTTTTATGTAGACAATTTAATATGTTAATTTTAATAAATGAGAATGTTTGATACATTTTATTTTCTAAGGCACTATATGGGATAATTTTTTTTTATAATAAAATTAACGTTAACTTAAATAATAATACATTTTAGAGTTATGTCATTATGAAAAATTGAAAAACTAAAAAAACTTAATCAAAAAATAATTAAGTTCAAATAAGAAGAAAAAAAGTTACTTCAAAGCTTTTGTTAGTTTTTTTTTTAGTATTTAGTAATTTTTTGTTATTTTTAATCAAAATAACTATATTTCTAAACTCATTTTTTCATGATAAGTTCAAAAGGTAAAAAAGGAAGAAAATCTAGACTAACAAATCAAAAAGTTTTAAAAAAGGTACATAAAAAAAATTAGCCAAAAAAAACTATCCCAAATATAGTCTACGGGAGTAATTCTTATTTTTATTATTGTGTAAAAATAATAAAAATAAGCTATCCCAAATATAGTCTACCGGAGTAATTCTTCTAGACTAACTTCTAGACTAACTTCTACACAATGATATAATAAAAATTATTTTGAATAATTTTTACTCCCGTAGACATGTGGGTTTAATTGGCAATTAGTCTATAACTTAGTTTTTTTTTTTTTGTGTGTGTTTTTAATCAAAAAATTAATATGTGTTCAAAGTAAATTATTTGGTAATTTAATTTTTAAGATAGTTTTTTAAAAATTAATTGTTTGGGTAAAAAGTTAACTTTTATGCTTTTTGTTCAAAGTGGATAATTTTACTCTTTTATATATTTAATATTAATAATTATATATAGTTGATAGTAATAGTAAATAAGTTATATATAATAGATATTATTATAATTTGAAAGTACTGAAAATTTAATTAGAATATTTTGAGAGTTTTTATTTTAATTTAATTTAATTTTTTTAATTTTTTTATCAAATAAATAATTTTAATTTTTTTGATTTTTTTAGTCAAGAAAAAAACAAAAAATAAACTAAATTGCCAATGACTCAATGAGGGCTATAAAATGTTCTGTAGGCTGTGTATGTGAGGTGGGGCCCAAGTTGGCAAGTTGATGGGGTTCACATCGGTACTGTAATGAACCGCGTTTTAGAAAGTTCATCCCCCCTGAGGCCTGATCTTCGCTGCTGCTGCTGCTGGCTGACCATGGGTATGGCATCCCCCCTCTCTCTCTCTCTCTCTCTCTCTCTCTCTCTAACATTTGTACAATTTGGTGCATTAAAAGCTGTGACAGATAATAGGGATGATTTTGATGAGGTATCACAGAATCTGATATGATCACAAACAAATGAGTCCCTAACACAACTAGTTAATATTTTTAATATTTCATGTGATATTTTGTTTAAAACTCATGCTAATTATTTTCTTATGAGTGATAGTTAATAAAATAATAATTTTTTTTAATATTAACATAATTTTAAAAGTAAAATTTATAATTTTTACAAATATTAATATATTTTGTACAAATATTTATACATTATAAACTCATTATCTACCACCAATATTATTGTATTGGATAAAATAGGTTGAATTGATGACTTTAAAACCTCTTGCTTTTTTAAAATTATAGTTTCACCCATATGGTTTAAAATTAAATTACAATTACTCTTTTATTATTAATTAAAAATAAACAGGGTCAATACAATCTTAATTACATTAACCAAATATATATCTCAAAATGGAAGAATTATTAAATACCTTTGGAGTAAGATGGGATATTATTTACGTGGTATTCTCGATAAATAAAAATGTACGATGTACACTAAGTGAGTTCATATTGTCTTTTATCTACTGAACAAAGTGAACCCATATTATTTAATGCGAAGTGTTTTTTTACTATATAATTAAATAGAAGTAAGCACTATGTAAATAAAGTCATAGAGTATTCTGAGACTACTGAATAATTACTCTTCAAAATATCAATATGTTCATTTTGTAGTTATAAACTCAAATAACTGAAATAAAATTCCCTTTTTTCATCAGTAAAATTAGGAATGATAATTTTTCATCCCCAGCTATCTACAAATTTTTTTCGTCTTTGATAACAAACGGGGTGGGACGATAGTTGTTTCTTCTGTCCCATTTTTCTGTCCATCCCTCAATTATATAAAATAAATATTTTTTAAATATAAATACATGTATAATATATATATTTAAAATATAATAAGTCTAAGACATTAATATAATATATTTATTTCTATTTTTTTATTACATTTTATATTTTTAGTTCTATTGATTCATTAACCATTTTTTTATTATATTATCTATAACTCTTATTAATATCACTATCTTAAATCTTAGAAACTATTCTCAAAATATTTCTATTCTCACCTCGTTCTTTTTTACTTTTCCGATACTTTTTCTGTTAGAAATTTTGATTCAAATTTAATTTGAGTTTGTATAGATTTCTAGTCTATCGTGATTATTAAATTTAAAAAATTCTAAAAAATGTGAATTTACAGTTGTTTAATTAGTTTTGAACTCGACTAACACAAGTATGATTAGATTATGTATTTTTTTTCTTATAAATATGAATGTAGTCTTAAATTATTTTGTGTGTAAATTTTGTTTGAGAGAGAGAATTTGTAAGAGTCGAGTGATTTGTAATTGTTTCTCTATATATTGAATTTTGCAGCCCGTGGATGTAGTTAAATTGTCGAATCACGTAAAATTTGTCTTTTTGAATTTGTTTGTGATTATTTTGAATTTTTTTGCACAACAAGTGATATCAGAACTAATGGTAAATAATTCAAAATCGTGGTAAAAGATTAGAACACAAGTATTATTCTTGATTTCGATTTGTATAAATCAAAAAATAATATTTTTTACACAGAAACAAAAAGAAAGGGACGACGTTGTAGCAGTTCCGACGGCGTTGTAGTAGTTCCGACGTGTAGCAGTATTTTAGCAAAACAATGGCAGTGCTTGGTTTTGTTGTTCTACATAGAACCCAAGGCACACACTGGGGAATGAATTCTTGGTGGTGATTGAGAATAGGGCATGTTGATTAAGTAAGTACCTAATTAGAATCGGAAGTTGTTGGAGGTCATTATGGTTTTTTTGGGCTGTGATCTGGTATGGTAGGCTCCGAAATATTGATGATTGAATTTTTTTTTTAGTTATATGGGCTAGTATATATTTACAGTTTTTTTTTTTTGGTTTATATTAGTTCTAAACATTTTTTGTTGTTTCGGATTCAACCACTACATCATATTTAATCAGTTTATTTTTTTAAAAAAATTTAATTTTATCATAATAAAAGAAAAAAAGAAATTATTTTTAGTCTTATTCAAGGACAGAATATTTATTATAGTGGAGATTAAGTATTCTGATGGCCGAATCTGCTGAAAGAAATAAGTTAGAGGGTTTAAGTAATTATCTGCGAAGAACTATGGTGTTCAATGCAAAATTTAAAACTAAAAAATTCGATAGAACCAACAACTTTGGTATGTAGTAATGCAAGGTGATGGATATTTTGATTCAACAGAAGTTGGATTTCACTTTGGAAGATAAGCTAGATGATATGTAGGACAGAGAATGAGACAAGTTAAATCGATAAACTTGTAGCACAATCCGTTTATGTCTTGCTTAAGATCAGAAATATTTTGTGATGAAAGGATCGAAGGCGAAAGATCTTTGGAAGAAATTAAAGAAGAAATACTTATCAAAAAGTATGGAGAGCCGTCTCTATTTGAAGAAAAAGCTCTTTCGATTTCAGTTTCAAGAAGATACTTTTATATCCGAACATTTGAATAATTATAATAAAATTTTTGCTGATTTGCAAAATTTGAATGTCGAGATCCAAGATGAAGATAAGACTTTGTTGCTATTGAATTCCTTACTTAATTCATATGAACATCTGATTATCACACTTTTTATGGGAAGAAAAATATCTGTTTTAGTGATATATCTAGTGTTTTGATAAACAACGAGTATCGCCGAAAGGACAAGCAGGTTAACTATGATACATCCAATGAAGCCTTGTCAGAAAGATCTGGATCAAAGTAATCTACAAAGAAAAGAAGCTCTTGGTCAAAATCATGTAGTGATTTATCTAAATCGAGAAGAATTGCCAAAGATAAATGTGCCTATTGCCACAATTTGGGACACTTGATGAAAGATTGTTCAAAACTGAATGAACAGAAGAAAGACACAGCTTCTACAGCCAATACTGTCAATGAGGATGAAGATTCTGATGTTGTCTTGATGAGTTCACCATTTGTCTACCATTTTGATAAATGAATTTTAGATTCTGGATATTCCTTTCACATGTGTCTCAATCAGGATTGACTTTCTAACTTCACAGAGATAGATAGTGAAGCAGTATGATGGAACTATAAAAGTTATTTCAAAAGTTCGGTACAAACAAGATTTTAAGAAGAATCTTATCTTACTTAGAGTTCTAGATTCGAAAAGGTTCAAAAATAGTATGAATGGTGGAGTTCTCAAAGTTATGTTAGGGGCTTATGAAATTTTAAAAGGTACTCTCTGTAGTAATTTGTATATTATGTATGAGCATGTTGGAGAGGGAGCCACGCAGCGAAAAAAAATGATGAATTTTTGTTTTTTGAAACGACGTCGTGACCGTAAAAACGACGTATGCGATTTTCATAAAAAACGAAAAACTATACTGATTTTAATAGTTTAATACATTTACGAAACTTGTCGATAAGTTTCTAGAAATCCTAAATACGTTAAAGACGACCTTGCAACCTTCTTACGTATGATCCGGATACACTACGATGATCACGATGTGTGGGCACCGATTCCGATCGAAGTGTTCTTGCTACCTTGGTTTCTTCTCACACAATAATATCCAAAAAGGCAAAAATAATTGTCAAATAGGAGAAGAGGCCAGCGGCTATATGGGAGAATTAGGGTTAGGTTATGTTAAATTAGCCTCATTTTGATATATATATATATATATATATATATATCAAAAATATATTAAGTATATCATCTCTTTCCTAAAAAGATATAAAGAGATATATTTAATATATTTAATTAAACCCACCATCTCCTAAGATCGGCCACTTAGGGAGTAATCCCTAGGTGTGCCAAATACCAAAATCGCTCCTCATTAATTTAATTTAATTTTCGAATGTCCCTGACGGCAAAACCGGCATTCAAATTAAACTAAATAATTACCGAAACCAACAAGAAAAATATCCGTGCGTATAATGGGCTACGTGAGGGATCACGAGAAAGTATAAGATTCGGGCTAACCATACAAGAAAATCGGATATCCCTAACTCTGTCACCGAGCTAGATCATTTCCCGTACGAACCAGAACTTATTCTACAAAAGATCCTGACTGAACTCCCGGTCCTAACTCAATTTATGTCTTGAGTCTCCAATTATCAAATGCATTGAATTCTCCTCGCGTTTAAGATATGGATTTTCGATAAATAAATTAGGTTACTGACAACCCGATTTAATTATCCTCTACTCCTCGCAACTGCACCACTTAACCTTTTGATATGCCGGATCCAAAAATTCACTGTACAGGTTTAGCACAATCAAACCTATAAGCAAAGCACACGATGGGGAACTCCTCAACCTAAATCGAACGTGGTTTCTGTCAGCTAATTATCAATCATCCGACAAATAATGCCAGTACCTAACTCATCGGTATTGTTGATCTCATGGAGAAAATTTCAACCATTGACGACTCAAAGTACTGTACATTATCGGAACACAATTAATCAATCACTTCGGGATTAAGAGTTCGTGCAATACATGATAATACGGGGTGTAGATCAATTCATATGGTCAGTATAGAATCGATCATCCCGTTGATCCCGCTCAATACACTCCAAGTATACTAACACATCGAGCTCGAACATCGAATTCAAAATCAGAATTCGTTCCGTTCGACCTAGCCATGACCAACTACTATAACGATATACTACAATCGTACCAATGAAATGTCCGAGTCCATTACGATTGTGAGCTTACCAGTATAATCTATTAAAACCCTTGACCCGATCGTCCGTACAGCACCCATCGAGTCAAATACTGGATAGAATAAACGGACTATGCATTCATTGCTCACAAAATGTAAATATGAAATCATAAATGCAAAACTATCTCAAATATTTTTCATTAATATACTAGGGATCCAGAATAAAATACATAAAAAGTATGATTTTTCAGTATACATTCCCAACATGGCATACTTTTAAAGGTGGTGTTAACACAATTTGTAAAAAAGTCTGATAACAGTAAAGTTAAGTCCCAACATTGTTTAAACTTGACCAATTTGTTAAAGTATTGAACACCTACGGGTATATGGCGTCGTTGGACACATCTAGTGGTAGCACTAATCTGCCAATATGTCTAATTTGGAGTTTTGGTCATCCCATGTGAATTTGGTGCCACAAAATGCATTTGAATGCAGAATTTATTTGTTGATTTGTTTGATTCATAAATTTATGAATTTTTAGTGCAATTGGTGGCAATTTTGGTATGTTAATTTGTTTGGGATATGAATTCTCGCCACTGTAGAAATTGTTGAGAATTTTGACTCAAATTCAATTTGAGTTAGTATAGATTTCTGGTCTATCGTGGTTATTAAATTTGAAGAGTTATGAAGAATATGAATTTGCAGTTGTTTAATTAATTTTGAACTCGATTAGCACAAGCATGATTAGATTATATATCTTTTTTTTTCTATAAATACGAATGTAGTATCAGATTATTTTGTATGCAAATTTTATTTGAAAAAGACAATTTATAAGAGTTGAGTGATTTGTAATCATTTCTCCATATATTGAATTCTGTTGCCCGTAGATGTAGGTAAATTGCCGAACCACGTAAAATTTATCTTTTTAAATTTATTTATGATTATTCTGAACTTTTTTGCACAACATTCTCCCATATCCGTCCCAATCAAATAGGGAATGGGAATGGAGAAACTCATTTCTGGCCCCGGCCTGCTCTATTGCCATCACAAGAAAATGCATTTTTTCAGTTACATTTAATTTAATTAACATAACATTTTATTAAATAAAATATAAAATTTTATTTTTTTCACTTGAGTCTACAACTATAAAATGGATAATGTTGGTTTTGATTATATTTTTTGGTTGATGCAAACAAGATTTTATGATTCCATTAACCCCTTCATAGTATTAAAGAAATGTTCATACTTTTAAATCTTAAGGTCTCATTTGGTTAAAGAATTATTTTTATGGGATAACTACTGTATTCAGATTATTAATACCTTGGTTGTTAATTTTGTATTTTTGTGTACAAAAGATGATTATTAATACCTTGGTTGTTAATTTTGTATTTTTGTGTACAAAAGATGTTTGATTGAGAGTATGATAACTTAATTATAAGTAATACATTATTTGATTTGATATACTTTTAGTTGGATTAAAAAAATTTATAATAAAAAATAATCAAAATAATTCTAAAATTAATCAACTTACCCATCGCATGGGTTTAGAATAGTCTTCCATATCGGATATTAATTTAGTTCAGGTGTTTTTTTAATCTCTTTCTAGATAGTTGCCAAATAATATTATATATAGAATTATTAGTGAAATAGTTCAATTCCAAACTTCATACCCGTAAACAAACATAACCTAAGAGTGGAACAATAAATTTTAAAAAGCTAAATGTACTAATAACATTTCCATGAAATCTCAAGGGAGGTCGGGCTGATATATTTTTGTTGATTAGATATAAACAAAAATGACCAACTTAAATGTATATCGAATATTTTTATTTATTAAAAACTTTTAATTTAATATTTTTGAAAAAATGGGTTAATATTTTTGATATATTACATCTCTAAAACTGTATTACTATTAGAAAAAATTGTCATCATATATTTATTAACCATAAGTCATTGAGCTTCCTTTAACTAGACCAAATATAATACTCCTAAAATGTTTAATAATTAATAAATTTTTGGAGACAATTAATGGAAACTGAGAAATCTAGAGGAATGAAGGGAAGAGGGATTGCAATCTATATCCGCTAGCATGAATGAACGTGATGGGCCAATATTAATAAGGGGAAGACAACGTGAAAGTGAAAGTGATATATATATACTTTCTCTCTTAAAATTTAAAAAGTATGATGAATTTTAATTAATTAACATATTATTTTTATATTTTTTTAAAATTTTACACTTATCGTGTGTGACCAAACTGCTAATATATATATATATATATATATATATATAGAGAGAGAGAGAGAGAGAGAGAGAGAGAGAGAGAGAGTACTACTATCCCTACTAGTATGGGTGGCATGGGCAAATGTT
>JAOTRH010159895.1:0-12893 GCA_034768845.1 Heliamphora exappendiculata | reverse complement strand
AAGGCCATATAAAAAACAAAACAAGTGTTTACAGATAAACAAATGATTATTTTAATTTATACAAAAAATCAAAATAATTGCACATTTACAACTCTGTAAGTAGATTATATTTGTCTACAAATAAATAAATTATAAGTATAATTTTGAAAAAAATGGTTAGACAAATATTATGCAAGAAACAATGCTACAATATTGGTCCAATTTTAATTTTAATAAATAACAAATTTAATGATCTTTATGTATTGAACAAATCTAATTACAAAAATACATTCAAAAATTGAGTGCCTTCAACTATACAATAACTTAACATGCATCCCGCACAATAACAGTCTCGTTTAACTCGTGACTTAAAATTATTTTTTGATTATTTTATCAAAAGTATAGAAAAATTTATTAAAAATAAAAAATACTTTTTGTACATATGGCTTAAAGTCACATTAAAAAAATCAAAAGAAATTTGTAATTAATTAGTTGGATTAAAACTTTAAAAACAAGAAATTTAATTTAAAGCAGAAGGGCCAAATGAGAACAATTTCCCCTAAAAGGGTTGAAAAAGAAAGTTTTATTAGAATCATTTTCTGTGAGAAAGTGACTCACAAAGTTAAACCTAAATTGAAAATGAGTGACTTGATTATAATACTTATTAAATAGTGTTTTGTTAGACCACCAATGATTAATGAAAACTTGCCATTTTTAGTGGCAATTCTGTTAGGAATCAGTTCAATTGAATCACTTGATTTTTCTCAATTTCTTTGCATTATTGTCTTACTTCACTTAAATGATTTGTGCCTTTCATCTCCCCTGTGCAATCTTTCTAAAGCACTAAAATATCTCTATAAGTTAAAAAAATTTATTGGCAACGCATATTATTATTAGATACATAATCATAATCATCAAAATTAAAAATTCGAATGAAAATTTCATAAAAAATTTACAGAAAAATATACAATCATAATCAGAATTCACAAAAATTATGGTACGGAATAAACAATTAAAAAACTGGACAACAAATCTAGAAGTGTCTAAAATAATTTATACTCGGTCAAATTGATACCAACTCAAAAAAACTCACACAGAAAAATGAGTATTTACCAATAACAGATAATCAAAAAGGAGAAATTTTATAATTTAAGAAAATAATATTTTAATTAAAGGGGGGTAAAATTTGAAATTATTTTAAAAATTTTCAGAATGTAATTAAGATTTGGCAAAAATTAAGTGAGAGCATTTGTCCACTCTGGATTTTATGTGACTTTGCTCATGAAACCTTTCTCTTGCTTGTTTGCTGAATTCACTTTCATAAACAGGCATTCACACTAGCACTGTAACAAGAACTACAACATGTGTGTGTCTTTTTTCGCTTGGTGTAGGCTCAATTCCTTAAAATAGCTGCATTTGAATCAATATAAAGTTAAATTGTTTCAATTTATTTCATAGCCTCACTTTTTTTCCTTTTTAGTGGAAATGCATCAAAGGAATAAAGGAATCAAGGATCTCAAATCTTATTCAATAATTGAAATACGTGTGGGGTCAAATAAAAAAGAATGGTTTGTCAACTTAATATAATGCGTGCTAGTCTATTTAAACAGTTGGGACCTTTTCTTGTTTGTTAACGCCTTGGAAGGATTGCATGGCCTTTAGCTTGTTAGTTTTACAATATGCATTGTTCGTAACAATGATTGTTAGAAATTATTTTTTAATTTATAATTTACTAAAAAATTATTATATTGTAAATATGTGTACTTACAATTTTTACTTGTAATTTCTAATTCTGAATTGACAAAAACAAATTTTATTAATTGAATATTATAAGTTTCTAATTATAACAAATATTAGTAATTTAATTATATTTAAAAATTTCTCATATTTTTAAAATTATAATTTATAATTTTATAATTTTAATTACGAAACACCATTATTAAAAAGAATTAATGAATTGTATAATTCGGCTTACCTACAAAGAGCCATTTTACTTTTATTAATGGAGTAAATTTTAAAAATGGATTAAAAATCTACAATATATGAAATAAAATAAAATTAAAGATAACACCATAAATTAATGGATCTTAATTTATGAATATAGATTATTTTCAATACCGTTTCAAATTTGGACATAGATATCTACCAAACTTAGCTTGACAATTGAAGATTTGAGCAGAGTTGGTCCCATTGACTTAGTAAATATGTCTGTCGTCTGATCAGATAAAGAGACAAAAGAGGGAGTCAAAATGTCTACTCAAACTTTTTTTTGAATAAAATGAATGTCTACTTTGATATATTTTGTCAATTCACAAAGGATTGAATGAGAAGTAAACACAATGACAGACTTATTGTCACAAAATAATAGAGATGTTCTTTTTTTTTCACAACCTAGCTCAGCAGGAATCGGTCGAAGCCAAAATATTTTACAAGTGCCTGTGCCGTAACTCGATACTCTGCCTCAACTGAATACCGGGAGACAATTGCCTGCTTTTTAGTTTTTTGTGATATAAGATGATGACCATAAAAAGTACATAAACCATATGTAGAATGTCGATTAGTTTTAGATCCAGTATAATCTGCATCAATAAAACATAAAAGTTCAATTTGAGTACAAGTAAAAAAGAATAAACCAAGATCGGGATAGGCCTTCAGGTACCTCAAGATATGAAAGATTGCATTCAAATAAGTCTTATGAGGGGAATGCATAAACTACCTAACTACGTTTGCTACATAAGTTAGGTCTGTTCTAGTATTCGTCAAGTAAATCAATCGACCCACCCAACGTTGATATATAGATGGATCTTGAAGTAACTCTCCAGATTCATGAAAAACTTAACATTCAGATCCATCAGAGTAGATGTTGGTCTACATCCTAATATACTAGCATTCTCAAGGAGATCAAAAGTGTATTTTCTCTTTGAAAGAGATATCTCACGAAGAGAACATGCAACTTAAATACCGAGAAATTACTTGAGAGGGCCTAAATCTTTAATATAAAAAACTATGCCAATATATTGTTTTACCTTAGCAATGCTTGATATATCATCTCCAATAAAAATTATGTCATCAACATATACTAATAAAATGATATGAGTCGATCAGGGCATCTATGAATAAAATGTATGGTCAGAGTGACATTGTGTGAAATCCGTTGATAAGATAACATTACTGAAGCAACTAAATCATGCCTTAGTGACTGTTTTAATCCATAAAGAGACTTATGAAGATGGATGACAACATTTCTTAGAATACTTCTCCTCAGCTCAAAAATTGATGGAGGATTCGTATAGATAGTTTCAAGTTACCATGAAAAAAGGCATTCCTGACATCTAGTTGGTGAAAAAGGCCAACCATGAGAAGTTGCCAAGGATATAAGAAGATGAACAAAAGTCAATTTCACAACAGTAGCAAAGGAAACACCAAAATCTTTATCGAAAAACTAAGTAAAGCCTTTAGCCACGAAACGGACCTTATACCAATCCACAGAATCATCAACTAAATACTTTATACTGAAGACCCACTTACACTCTATAGTTTTCTCACAAGCGAGCAGAGGTACATGTTCAGAGGTATAATTCATTTCTAAGGCATCTATCTCTATTTTCATGGCGATGACTCACTATGAATTTTGGAGAGCTTCAGACATAGACCAGAAAATTTGCACATAAGTAATCTTTCCAAAGAATATACGGTAGAAGTTAAACGATCATCATAAGAAATATATTAGGAGATAGGACGGTTAGTACTGCTAAGCTAACCATAACGAAAAGAGGGTTTGCGAGCATGATGAGGATAATAAGGAGAAGAAAAGAAAATACCTAAACCTAAGTCCAAAGAGATCTTTAGAAAAGAAAGCTGAGAGCAATGGTGGCGAGAGTACGTCTGCAAAGGGGCAAAATGTTGTTACAATGAAGAAGACGTAGGCTCCATCACGAAAGGGGAGTTAAAAATAGGAACTTGACGAGCATTCGAGAATAGGTTCACCATGAAAGTAGAAGAGGTAGAGTTTTATAATGTGGACATAGAACTTTAAAAATGAATATCGTTATAGAAAGTGAAATAAAAAGAATGAAACATGTGATGAGACACGGAATCATCAATGATCACCTTTGGATATAACAGAATAACCCAAAAAGATACATCTAATCAATTTATTATCTAATTTAGTACGAGTCAGGTAACTATTCTGAATAAAACACGCACACCCATAAAAAGAAGAGAAATAAAGTACGATCAGGCTAAAGAACTTGAAAAGGAGCCAAACTATATAAGATTCGACTAGGAGTGCGGCTAATAAGATAAACCACAGTAAGGACGGTCATATGTCAGTAAGACTTAGGTACATAATATGACGATTCTTACATTTGGCGACACTATTCTATTCGGGGGTATAAGGATAGGAAAGTTGTTAGAGAATATCCTGCTTGCAAAAGTGAGAACGAAAGGCATCGAAAATGTTACTCACCACTATTATCATATTGTATTTAGCGAACAATAATGTTAATTGGGGTTTGACCATTCGGAGAAATTGAACAAATATGGGTAACACATTAGATTTATGTTTTAGTAAATATACCTATGTGCAACGAGAATGATAATAAATAAAAGTCATATAGCAACAATGTTCAGATAAAGCAATAATTGGAAAGGGTCCCCATACATCTAACGAATAAAATTGAATATACCATTCATACGATGCATGAGAGGAATATAAATAGTTCGAGAATGCTTAGAAAATGCACACATCACACATTGAGATTTATGGTCGTTACATGCTTTTTGAAAGGACAAAAATAATAAACATGAATATTAAAAATTTCATGTCCTAAACGGGCATACCAAAGATTTAAAGTTTGACAAAAAAAAATGGGGAACGAAGACTTTGGTTAGATAGAAGCCTGAAAACTTGAGAGAGAAGGCTTCCCAGAGTACTACAATCCATCACACTCATATTTCTTATAAAAAATCTCCTTTGAACTCAAGTCTTGAAGCGAGCAATATTTTGGTAAGAAAATGACATCACAATTAATATTTTGAGCAAAATGACACACAAAGAGAAGATTAAAGGAAAAATTAGAAACATGAAGAACAGAGTCAAGGGTAATGTCAGGAGATAATGACACAACACCCATATGATGAATAATCGAGGTGGGGCCACCAGCAAGGTAAACAATATGATTCGCAAAAATGACAAGGGCAGAAAATAAAAATAACTCATCAGTCATATGATCATTGGCTTTGGAATTCAGAATCGAAGTAGGTTTGTCAGACCGAACATATAAAGCAATCGAAATACATGAGGCTAAAGTAGCAGTAGGAGTGGAGGAGATTTTCTGAGCGCAAGCGGTAAGGGAGTTAAGTTGCTCCTGAAGCTGACCAACTTGAGTTTGGAGTTGGCTAAAATCAAGTAGGATGGAAGGTTCAGAATTGGCAACATTCTCGGCAATGGCACTAGTGTGTGTAGACTTAGAACCAGAGACACTATTCCAAGCGAAGCGTTGCATCAATTTGGGATAAAATTTGAAGAGCGACCCTTAGTGCGTCCCACTTCGCAACAATTGTAGCAAACAACTTTTCCATTCGAGGCACGAGACTCAGAATGAGCAGCAAGGGCCATCTGATCAAGCATATAACTAGAGGTGCAAAGACAGAGGAAGGAGTGGATTGGAGTAACCGACGTCGACGCTCCTCACTATCAATAGTAACAAAGGCCTCATTAAATAAGCCATAATTGATGTGTTCAAAATCTGAATGTGAAGAGACTCAAATTCAGGTTTTAAATCCATTAAGAATTCATATGCATGTTGACGAGCTAACCGTTTAACCATGAGAGAAATTGCCTCAGTTGCGAAATCACTTAATGGATTACATTGAGCTAATTTTTCCCATCGAAACTGTAAGTACCTAAAAAATTCAACCACGAGAATCCTAAAACTTCTTTAGAGGCAAGAAATATTTCTTAATAGAATTCAAAAATGCGGGCATCGTTTCGAGCATGTGCATTCATTTGTGTTAATATAGTCCAAAACCAAATAATAATATCATGGTACATAAACATATTATAAAGATATTCTTCCATAGAATTGAAGTCCCAACTCAGGGTAATGCAATAATCAATATCCCACTGAACATGCTTAAGATCGGTCTTTAGTGGTGGCTTTTAGTTTTCAAAAGCGGGATAGATTTTTCTTTTCCCTCAAGAAAAAGTTGAAGAGATCGACTCCATGCAGCAATTTTTGTTTGTAGTAACTAGTACACTAGTTGTGATATCCTATTCTACATTAGTGGAAGATATAAATTAAGTCTGATATATAAAGAAACTTGTGGGCTACTACTAATAACTTGAGCTTAAGTTTTTGAGCCTCGTTGTAAGGCTCTTTATTCAAATTATTGGGCAAGTGGTCCACTTAGGTCGTGTGGCATAATTTTTTTCCCTAGTTAGGATGTGAATAGCATCTCATTAGCGGATACAGTGCAGAATATCCCCTATTATGAAGTCCTAGCATAATAATGTTACGACTTCATAATAGGGGTATTGCATATAAATTATACAAGGACTTCTTAATATGGGTAAAAATGAAATATCCTTATATTATAAAGTCCTAGCATAATAATTTATTATGCAAGAATTTTATAATAGGGGCATTGCCCATAAACATGCACATGATATATAACTTTGGTGTCTCTACCATCTCTAGAGCCTCTATTTATTTATGCATATCATCACAGAGCTCTACATGGGAATCCGAGTTAGCTCTGAAACCATTTGTAACGACCTAAGGGGACCACTGATCCAATAACTTGAATAAAAATTTTAAAAACACAATCCTAAAGATTAAGTTCAAGTTATTAGTAGTAACTCACAAGTTTTTTTATATACTAAACTTAATTTCTATCTCTTATCGATGTGAAATTGGTTATTACACTAGTAATACGATGAGCTGGTGCATGTTGAAAAGGAGAAATATCCAATGGGGATGTTCTAGAGACAGTCTTATTACTACAGTCAATCATATCATCAAATAAACAAATATAAAGTGACAATAAAAATAGATGGTCGGAGAAACAACAAAAGTTAAGAACAATACTACTTGAACAAAAATGATAGCCCCGAATAGGTATGAAGACAAGAAAATAATGGTTTAGCATATTAGCAAATAACATATTGAAGATGGCGTACAACACATCACTAAGTCAAGCCTGAGAACCAAAAAAAAAAAATAGAACCAAGTCAGCAAATTAGTTTGTTGAACTAGAGTTATTTAACCGGTGGATACGAGCCAGCAAACCAGAGGCAGTTTGAAGGCTGCGAAGTAGAGGTTGTCAATAATGGGGGGCTAGGGTGTTTGGTCGACAGCTAGGGTTTCTTTCATCGACCAGAAGTTGTGGATGACAAGAAGGGAAGGTTATTGACCTAAGGTTGTTGGCTAGAGGTTGCCGACAGTTAGGGGCCAGAGGTTATTGATGATGGTTAGAGTTTTGGTCGATAAAAAGGAAAGAAAGGAGAGATGGTCATCAGCAAGGCAAGGGATTGGCGGTGGGTGATCGACACCGCAGAAGTGGTCGCGGTAATAAAGGTGTGGCCAGGGTTTTGGTCAGCAAGGATTTTCAAGGTAAGAACAGATTTTATTTTTGGATAAAATTTAGTTGTGGATACCAACAAAAAAAATACATTGCATAATTTTGCCTTACCTACAAAGAGGAATAGCCATCTTATTTATATTAATAGAGTTTATTAAAAAAAAGAATTAATATAAAAAAGAAATAAAATAAAAAATAACACCATAAATTATTGGATCTTAATTTTCGAATATGGTATATTTCCAATACATTGTGCTGATGAAAGAGATTTAAAAAAAGAAATACGCTTGTTATATGAAAATTTCACTGCATCGTGCGGTTGAGGGGGACTAAAGAAAAGAGACATGACACTTTTCATTCAGAGGATTTAAACTCCTGCACCTTGGCAGCTAGAACTTGCATTGTCAAAATATATTACAGGATTTCTCTTTAAGAAGGGATGAAATAAGAAAAAATAAGGCTTGTTTGTTTCAATGATAAAATATTTTATTTATTTTTCATTATTTCATTTGATGAAAACATATCTTATACCAAAAGACTAAGAGTGATTTACATAAAAAATGTCATTAATTAATTTTTGGAGTCAGTCGAGGAATTAATAGTAACAATGATAATGGGTGATAACGACGGTGGCATACTCACAACAGTGGTGATAGAAATAACAGTAGAGGTGGTGATGGTGGCAGGATCCGTAGCAATAATAGAGATGTCAACGATAATAGTGGTGGGGCGCATGAAAGTAGTGGCGGTGATGGTGGTGACAGTGCGGTCTTAGTGGCAGCGACAACAATAGTGTGAGTTTTAAGGAAAGTAATGAAAATGGCAATTGTAGTGGTGGTTGTTGAGGTGGTGTTGGTGGTGTTGCAACACGAATGGCAATGGTGGTAGTGATGGTAGTAGTGGAGGTAATAGTGTTACTGGTAGTAATTGTGTGATAATGGTGGTGTCGGCAGTTGTAGTAGTAGTAGAGATTATAGTAATGGTGGCAAAAAATGGCGGCTGTAGTGGCGTTAGAAATTTGCCATCTCATAAGATGGTATGTATGAGCAACAAAGTCTCCTTACATTTGTAGTCGCACTGTGCTACCATCAATTAAGGACTTGTTTGGTTTATTAAAATTTAAAATAAGATATTTCATAAGAATTTTTTTTGTATATTCTATATTTTTTATATTATGGTTAAAAATGCTTTTTTAATTCTTCGTAACTAATGAATCTAAAAAATATTTTATTTTTAACAGAAGTAGAAAATATTTATTAAAGATGAGGTTTTTTTATTATCTATGAAAATAAGGCATTTTTTTTTGTCTTTAGTGATTTTATATATTTTGGTAAAATTATTTACGTTCTTGATTATTTTTAACTATAGAAATTTATAAAAAAAAAAAAGTAAATTTGATAAAAATCATAGACGAAAAATTATTGATTTTTTGCTAAATTATATTAACTTATGGAGAAATATTAACTTACAAAAAATTATTGATTTTTTTTCTAATTATATTAACTTGTGGAGAAGTATTAACTGGATTGGATTATATCGTTTTGATTTGCTGAATTATCACGTAACGTTTTCAAAATATAAAAAGTTGTTGTGGTTTATTGTAAGTTTTAATATTATTTTATTATATATATATATATATATATATATGTATATATGAGCTTTTTGAGGAGCCTTTTATTTTAGATTTTTCTTAATTATTATCAAATAGAAAAAAACATATTAACGATTCTAAAAATATGTCTCTACTGAACAATAATCCTAACTCTATCCCAAACTCGAGCAAAAATTACAAGATTAATCTAGTTAAATCTAGCACTATATCATTGAACACTTAACTGATCTTATTATGATATGAATTATTTATTTCTATCCCGAACTTTGAAATCACCTCTATTTATAGAAGTGAACTACAAGTTGAACAATCCAAAATCTTAAATAATAGGAATTGCTGGGAGACTGCTCCAGTGTATGAGGGACCATTTGAGCGGTGGTGTGGCAGAAATATCACCCTTGAAATTCATAAATCTGTTTTGCTGAGTTATACTCTCATTCTTTAAATACTTTTATCCTAGCTGAAAAGATATAATTTGAAATAAATTTCAAGACACAAAAAACTAGAAGGACTAGGAATTCAAAATCAACTAATCTTGATATTTTAGAAGTTTTAAAACAATACAAACTTTGAAAGATTAAAACATAATCCCTTAACAACATAAAGAATTTTATTTTGATTTGAAATTGTCAAACCTAAAAGGATTCAAAGGCCTAACATACTTTCATGCGAAAAATAAGTAATTATTCAATTGTCTTAGCTGACCGAAACTTGAAACTCTCATTTTTTAGGATCAAAGTCCGGGTCTCAATAAGCCGAACCAATGAATTATTCTCATTAACAACTTCGCTTTGAGGTAATATTTTAGAATTTTGACTTAATAATTATTTGGTGTATGTAGAATGGAGGCGTAACATGGCCATCTAATAAAAAATAAAAAAAGCACTAGCTCATTGAGAGATGGTGCTCTTTAACAAATAATAGCAACAATTGCAAGTTCAAGAGAGTTGAGATTTAATTACTAATATCTGAATACAATTAGAAACATATTCATACACACACTAAAGAAAAAAAATCAGACAGTAATTTATGTGGTTCGCCACAATTAATTTGCGTTCACGGTGAAAGAGATAATTTATTATAATCGTAAAATACATAATTATAAGATGAGATAAAAAATACTTTAAAACTCGACAATCACAACATAAGCCTTGAAACAAATTCCATTTTTCTATTTAAGGGTCACAATGGTGTCTCATGTATTTTTTTGTTCCTGTTTATATTTCTATTACTTTGATTTAACTCTCCACACATTACTAAAATAATAACGTTCTTATTTATAAACAAACTCTAAAATCTTAATTCTCATATAATTATAATACCTTACTTATATCAGACCTTTTATGAATTCATAATTTCATACCAGTTTAAATAAATATAAATAAAATCTTAATAATATAAATCCACAAAATACAAACTGTGACAAAGAATCATGTCGATTGCCAATAAAAAAAAAAGGTCATGTAGACCACACCCACCTTGTTTAGGAGTGTGGAAAGATAAAATCAATTCAATCCATCCATTTTTTACACTACCCCTTGCACGTGCAATGATAATTTATTTAATTCGGTAAATAAATATAATATAAATTATTTTAAGAAGATAAAATTTTAAATAGTGCTACTAATCATTAGCCAATGATGAACAATAGGTAATAGAAACTAGCAACTAGCAACAGCTTGGGTAAATTACATTTATCTCATTTGAGATATTTGATAAATACAAGGTAATTCCTTGAACTATCTAAAATAATATTGGGCTCCCTTGTCAGATTTAGGGTAAATAACGTTAACTAAAAATAATATTTACTATTTTATTCCTATAGCTAATCAAAATTTTATTAGTTAAAAAATAAAAAAATAAATCCCCAACTCCAATGTCGGTGAGAGATAATTGGGGCAACAGGGGCAATGCTAGTGAGGACGACATCGTGGAGGCTGAGAAGGTGAAGGCCTATCCTGGCGCGTTGCATTCGGTGTCGAGCTTGACAGCGCACTTGTTGCGGAAGTTGAGGAGGGCGTCATTGGGGTTGGGGTGGGAGGTGGTGGAGGTGGTAGGGTGCCAGCTGTCACCGACAAGCACCACTCTCTCAATTTCTTAAATGCGTTCAATCCTTTCAACCACCAGGTCTCTTCTTTCTCTGGCAATGATCCAGAGGCGCTCGATTCAGATTGGAAGCCAAGAACAGAATCCAATGACAACACCCTCATTGTGCGAACATAATCTCCTACATTTCATCTCCAGAATTTGAATCCTTTAAGGACCGATTGTGGCTAGTTTCCAGCGTCGATATCATCTTGATGGGAAAATTAGGGCTTTTGTTTTGGGTTTGTAAAGAAACTAAAAGGAAAAAAAACAATTATTCGTCGCCTCCAATGAGTAAGTAATATTCGCCGCCACCGATGACTTAAATATTTGTGTGTGTTCACCAAAGGGCGATTCGATTCACCAAACCCAGTTTGTAATATTCGGCACCTCCAACAACAACTATTTTGAACCCATTCCACCAAACCTAGTTCACCAAAGGGCGATCCCATTTGTGTGTGTCCTAAACCCACCCAACAATCAATAAATCCTCTTATATGTGTGTGTGTGCCTGTGAGCGCGCGCGTGTGCACCATTTATGGTTTCCTTTGGTTCATTGTGTCTTCTTGTATATAGATTAATGAATTATGCAATTGAAAATTAATCATGCACACATTGTAAAACCTATATTGGGTTCTCTAATCAACAAATTCAAATTTTCTTCTTTTTCTGCGTATGGTGTTTGTACTTGTTAATAGGGGAAAAGACGGGGCGTAGATAGAGAAGAGGAAAGTGTGGCTGTAGAGAGAAAGGTAAAGATGAAAAAGAGACATTTAAAATTATTTATTTATTACTATTTTTTAAGTTAATAGAAATAGATGTGGAATATTTAACAAATAAAATGACAATGTAAGCAATTCTCGTTGAGAGTTTTAAGACCTTTAGTAAGAAAGGGAAAATCTGAACTCGACATCATGAGCAGGAATAAGGGTGGGTATGAGTCGATTTGGAACATAACATAGAATTGACTCATCAAGGTCGGTTCTAAAATATTGAACCTAGAATCGAACCATCCATGTTTAGAACCAACTCAACCCAACCCGAATAAACTTGGGTTGGTTTGGATTGGAATCGTGGTTCAATTAAATTAAAATTTTTTTAATAAAATATTTTAAAGTAATAATATATGTCTTGCTCTATAAGCACGGCTTAATTTTTTTGTATAAGATGTCAAGTTAAGCGGCTTAAATTTTACTTTTATTTTTAATTTATACACTTTTAACTATAACTAAGGGCACAAATAATATAAGGGTGTTGGAATCTGTGAATTTCATTGGCCATTGAAATCTAGATTTCACTAGCTGGATCAATTACAATTGGATTAGCCATTCAATTGCAATTGAAGCCTGGAAACCAACAGCCATGAGTGGCTATTGATTTTCAGGGGATAATCCTCCAAATAGAAAAGGCACGTTCATTGCATCACTCAGAGGAAGAGGATGGGGCAGGTTCACGGAAGGGGAAGAGGCAGAGCCAGGTGCTCTGTTCTTCTCCTGGGAGCTCTAAAGTCTCAGACGATGAAGAGGAAGAGACAGAGAAGAGGAAGAGACACAGTCTGAATTCAATTGCCATAAGTGGAAATTGAATTCTCTGTGCCTATTCAACTCTCTGGGACTCTTCTCCTCCTTCCTCT
>JAOTRH010159884.1:0-12893 GCA_034768845.1 Heliamphora exappendiculata | reverse complement strand
GTCATGAACTCACAAGAACTTATATAAGGAGTTACTTCTCAGCATTTAAGAAGGTTGGAGACTTGCATTTACTGTTCCATTGATCAAACCAATCTCTGAAATCATCAAGCTCACATTTATTGTTGCAACTCCTGTTCTTGTTTCTCATTTCTCTTTACCCTTTCATTTATTGTAAATCAATCTTGTAAAGAGAATGAGAGTTCTTTATTTATTACATCTAATTTATTGTAATCAAAGGTGAGTAACTATTTAGCTTTTGAATGAGTGAATCTCATCAAAGAAGAGTTCAAGAGAGATTAGAAGAAAACATGGGCTTGTTTTCATAGGATCTTCTTGAAGCTGTACAGGCTTATGAATGTGCCCGTAAACATTCAGATAGCTCAAGTTGAATCTTAAAGTTTGTAAAGGTTTGAAATACATACGGAAGTATTTTGAATAGTGGAAATACTCAAGGGAGATCTTGAGGAGTGGATGTAAGCTAAGATAAAGCCGAACCACTATAAATCCCTGATGTCTGATTCTATTTCTCTATCCCTCATCTTTTAATATTTGTATTGATTATATATTTGAATATCTTGCTTTATTGCTATATTAAAAGATTTCTGAAAAGGTTTTTAAATTAATATTTATTTTTTAAAAACCTAATTCCCTTCCTCTTGGGTTGCCTAGATCTAACATTAGCGGTCGTGACCTTTATTGGAAGATATTTAGGATCACAATTTAATTATGGTGATTATGGTTTTATTCTTAGAATCAATATATTAGGAAATTAAGATATTACTAATTATGATTTGATTTGCAAATTATTTTTCTTCCTTTTTTGTAATCCTTTTCCATCAATATAAATAGATAGTTCTATCTCTTTGAAGGTAAGCTGAAATTACACAATTCTTTATTTTTTTTGGTATTAGAGCCAAAATTAGGAAAAAAAAAATTTCTAAAGCTTTTGTTTCGTCCATCCGCCTGGTTCATCCCTCATCTCCCAACCCCGAAACCCTAGCGCCACTCATCTCCCAAGCCTTGCTGACCCCTTCTGGTTCATCCCTCCTCTAGTTCATCCCTAGCGCCGTTCATATCCCAAGCCTGAAACCCTAGTGTTGTTCCTCCACTGGTTCGACCCCCTCACCGATGTCGCCTCCATAAGTCTCTTTATGGCTTGAAGCAGTCTCCAAGGGCATAGTTTACTTGATCTATGGATTTTGTCCAATATCACTCTGATCATACTTGTTTTATTCGTCAACGTACCGATAGTCGATGCATCATTCTATTAGTATATGTTGATGACATTATTCTTACTGGGGATGATTCATCAGGTATTGCCTAGATAAAAACGGATCTTGGCAAAATTTTTGATACTAAGGATTTGAGCTCTCTTAAGTACTTTCTCGGTATTGAGATTACCCGTTCTCATAGTGGGATGTCTCTCTCTCAACGAAAGTATGTTCTTGATCTCCTTCAGGAACTGGTATGTTAGGGTCTAAACTAGGCTCTATTCCTATAGATCCGAATCTTAAGCTTTCAACTAAATCTGGAGAGTTACTTCCGAATCCATCTACGTATCAACATTTGGTTGGTCGCTTGATTTACTTGAAAAATACTTGACTTGACTTGACTTTTGCAGTTAGGGTAGTTAGTCAATTTATACATGCTTCTCGCAAGGCTCACATGGATGCAGTCTTTCATATCTTAAGGTATCTGAAGACCTGTCTGGGATTTGGCCTATTTTTCTTAGCTAGTACTCAATCTGGTCTTTCATGCTTTGCCGACGTTGATTATGCTGGGTTTAAAACTGATTGACGATCTACATCTGGTTTTTGTACTTTTTACGGCCAACATCTCATATCGTGGAAAAGTAAGAAGCAGATAGTTGTCTCAAGATCTTCGGCGGAGTCCGAGTATCGGGCAATGGATCAGGTAACTTGTGAAATCCTTTGGTTATGATCTCTTCTTGCTGAGCTAAAATTGAGGAAAAAGGATCCTATCAGTTATTTTGTGACAACAAATCTGTCATTGTGCTTGCGTCTGATTCGGTTCTTCATGAACGGACCAAACATATAGAGGTGGATATTCACTTTAATCGAGAAAAAGTTTGAGCATGCACCTTGTCTCCATCCTTTGTCTCTTCATCTGATCAGACTGCGAATATGTTCACTAAATCTGTGGGGCCATCTTTACTCCGGTCATCAATTGTTAAGCTGGGCTTAATTGATATCTTTGCTCTAGCTTGAGGGAGAGTATTGGAAGATAATTGGAAGATACTTAGAATCACAATTTAATTATGGTGATTATGGTTTTATTCCTAGAATTAATATATTAGGAAATTTAGATATTATTAATTATGATTTGATTTGCAAATTATTATTTTTCTTTCTTTGTAATATTTTTTCATCAATATAAATAGATAGCTCTACCTCTTTGAAGGTAAGTTAAAATTACATAATTCTTTTATTCTTTCATCTTTAACCTGGCGGCCACAATATTTTATATATCGCAAGGTTCACCCGCTAATTTATCTTTGTTTCCGCAAACTATGTTGTTCAAAACTGGCGGTTACGACTTTTATTTCTAGCAACTGCGATCTTTGTTTTCTAAACACTTATGGTTGCAACCTTTGTTTCTAGCGGTCACAAAGTTGGTTTTGATGATAGTAATTGTAGTTTGTTTTCATTTCTTTTTATAAACTTTGGCTAAGAATCTTTCCAGAAATTAATTTTGGTGAAGGTTCTGAGCTTATTGTTCAAGTAAATCTAGTTTTGGAATGTTTTCTAAAATCAATTTAGGAAAGGTTTCATTTTTGGAAAGCTTTCATTTTTTGGCAAGTTTCCATTTTTGAAAAGTTTCTATGTTAAGAACATTTCTATTTTTAGAAACAGTTTATTTTGGAAAGTTTTCTAAATTGTTTTTGGAAAGTTTCTTAATTTGTTTCACGCATGCAAATCTTATGTGTTTATTGCTTTATTTATTGCTTGTTTTCTTTGTTCTCTCTTTTCGCCCTCATTTCTCTTTTTTTTTTTTGTTTACTTTTAAAAAATTTATAACAAGACATTTTACTGACAAGTAGAGACCAACTTCACGATTGGAAGAGAAGGGATGCCAACACCTTCCTCATCTTGTACCTTAACTTCCGAACCAAGTTTTGTGTTAACAAAGGATTAGTGACCTTGAAATCGTGTTTTCTTGATTTTTTGTATAAATTAAGTGAAGATTCGAATTTTGCTACTCTTTGTGTTACGTTTGTGCAGATTAGTAGATTTGGGTGCACCTGTGTAAGGTCTAAGGTTGCATTGGGATTCCGTTCCCGTTCGAGAGTCCTTACAACTACTAGGAAGTTTTTTCCCCCGATGGAGTAGTGTTATTGCAAATGCTTTTGTGAAACTATGTAACTAACCTAACATTATTTGAAAATTTATGGATGCACACCATATAAATAAACAACGTTAAGGAACTATAATGGGTTGATTTGTTTTCTTAGAATGGCCTGCCTGTTTTGGACGGTAGAACAGGTGGAGGGGGAGTCGTGCCCATTCTCTCTCCGGGCACAATTTATGAAATTGGTATACTGTTGAGAATGCCATTGGAGATATGCAAATTTGCAAAAAGTCATTGAAACATCCAACAACTTTAGTGGATTCCCGAGTCTTAAAAGCTCATTACTCCAATATCAGCCATGTTTGTTTTGTTTTGTTTTGTTTTATATGCTGTTTGTAAAGTTCAAATCAAAGCAACATAATGGTAGTGATGGACTAGTGATCTTGTAGGAATTCTAGTTGAAAATCTTTCAGAATTTATGTTGTGAGATTAACCATGTTCTTTGAGAATCTACCGTGTTTTATGGTAATGATGGACTAGTGTGATCTTGAATTGGCAATTTTTTCAGTTTTTCTCAAAAAATCAAGTGACCCGACGAAAGTCGCATCTAGGCTCCGGCCCAAGTTTTCGAGGGGCCCATGTCCACAGGAAAAAGTTATTTACAATCAGTTGATTAATTTTTCAGTGTAAAAATTTCTTAAGATGCCTGTTGATATGCAAACCCAGCTAAAGATGTAAATGGAATATATTCTAGATACTCTTTTCCAATTATTCATAGTTAAAAGTGAAGCATGTTATTTATTTTCACATGTTCTTTTATCCCTTTTCCATACATCCTCTTTTTTTTTTTTCTTTTTGTGGCTAGTCTGTTCTGCTTAGGAAGCACCCATAAAATTGAGATGAGTTATCTCAGTATTTTTTTGTCATCCCATTATTTATTTTTTGGGTTCCTTGGTCAACCTCTGAGATTGAAGTGATATTTGTGGAAACTAGTTAAACAACTAATTTGGGAATGACCATTTACTGAAGTTCCCTAGGTAGCAATGAGACTTGCAATAAACTCTCATTTAGGCTTATGCTCACAAAATACCTTGAATCATTCCAGTTCATGTTGACCCACCATTATGTGACTTTTTATGGATGCACATCACATAAACCACATTTCAAAGTTTTGGATAGTCCTCTAAATTAACTAGAAAACATTTTACAATTTATATTGTGATGTTTGATTTGGTGGCAGGATTCTCGTATACTGGGCTGCCATTTTTTTTATTGAAAACTTATCCCAATTCATCCAACTGGGCCGTCCTTGATTTACATGCTTCTTGGGAAGAGAAACATAGACCTTTGTGCTATAGCTGTATTCAAGACTGTAACATAGACCTTGGAACTGCAACTTTATTCAATACTTCCAAATAGAGAATTGTTTTATTATTGACTTTGTAACAAGTTGTAGGAATTCTAGTTGAACCTCATAGAAAATGACTTATATTGCAGGATTTGTAACGGCCCAAGTACATTATTGACCCAATAACTTGAATAAAGAGTCTAGCAATGCGACCTAAAAACTTAAATTCAAGTTATTAGTAGTAGTTCATAAATTTTTTTATATACCCGATTTAATTTGTATTTCTTACCGACGTGGGATAGGATATCACAATATTTTCTACTCAAATATGCGATGCTCTCGTCGCGTGGTCCAAATTCTACCCCTGGTTGGGATATGAATAGCAATCCATTAGCGGACATTGAGTAGCCCATTAAGCGTGCACAAAATATACAATCTCGGGACCTCTACTCTTTTCTGGAGCCTCAACTCCTCTATCCACATTGCCACGGAACCTGTCATAGGATCAAAGTTGGCTCTGATATTATTTGTAACGACCCAACTAGACTATACTGGCCCAATAACTTGAATAAAGAGTCTAACAACGTGGCCTGAAAGTTTAAGCCTAAGTTATTTATAGTAATCCACAAGTTTCTTTATATATCAAATTTAATTTGTATCTCCGACCAATATGGGATGGCGTATCGCAGGATTAACCATTTCCTAAGCAGTTACCAGTAAGCTTGGAAGCATACGATATTTTTAATCATTGTTAAAGGAGATGCTCAGCATGAGCGGCACGCCAATTGAAGCCACAGAAAAGTAACTTTAGCTGTTGCGTTCTTTGCTGTGAAGAAGAAAGCATGCTATGAAAGTGAAGCATTTGCTTGTAGAACCAGTATATTGTCTCGTATTACTAGAGGACCCATAAAACTGTAGAAGGTTTTTGGTCAATTATAATTACGAATGATTACTTCAAAGTGCAGGGAGAATCTGATGACAATATACTAGATAGAGGACCCATAGAACTGTAGAAGTTTTTTGGTCAATAATTTACTAATGATTACTTCAAAGTGCAGTAGTGAGAATCTGATGAATTTTCATTGGTTTAGTGGTACTGTCATAGCTGATAAATGGCAGTTTGTTTATTCTTGGAATGCCTCCTAATGCCTCTCTTGTGCTGCAGCTTCCCTTCTGTGTGTCAACTTCTATCACCTAAGATTGATTCTCTTTGTTTTTGAGTGTTTGGGCTTGTTTGGTAATCCATGGCCAAGTTTTGTTAAATGATTCATGACAACTTTCAAATGGATGCACGAACTGTTTGTGCGATGTGCGTATCTAGATCGTTGTATTGTTGATACTTCGACATGTTTAGTGCCTGAAGGCAAACAATTGTATCAAAATGTTTGCAAGGCTTAGATGCTTTCCTTGACCCCCTTTCCTGTCAACTTATTCTCCTGTCAACTTATTTATTCATCTGCAACTGTGTTTTTTACTATGATGATGATAGGTTGCAAATTACTTATGGATCATAATAGGTATGATCACTTCTTCCTATGTGTTTTTAACTTGACAATAAGAAGGGAAAAGCAACTTTTTATTTGAAAGATGAATTGAACATATAATGGGAGACACTATCCACGTGCACACGCATGCTGAGAAACTCGTAGGCCCAAAGCTAAAGAAAACAAGAAATATCGGAGAATGCATGATGGTACGAGATAAAACATAGGAATGAAATAAAGGACGAGGGGAAAAAGTGTACATCCCAAATCTTCTAGTACCCGCTAGTGCTCTGCTCGGATGTGCGGGTGATGGTACTCATGTAACTGTAGAGAGTAGCTAAGGCGGCTCCTCTCCCAGTCCTAGGTGTCCATCCTGTCCACCGTCACCATCGTCGATAGGTAGTGGAGGTGCACCCGGTTCTCCAAGTTCAATAATAGAGATATTCCGAACATATAGAGGAGAAAGGCGCTGGCCACTTACTCGAAGTGTCAAGCTTTCTGTGCAGATTAAGTGGTGAAAGGCGTGGCGAAGCCATAGGTATCGAATGCTCTCCTTGTTAATGGTTGGGGTGGGGGCACCTGGCTGAGGAAGTATAAGTGGTGAAAGGCGCGGCGAAGCCATAAGTATCGGATGCTCTCCTTGTTAATGGTTGGGGTGGGGGCACCTGGCTGAGGGAGTAGACGAGTGCCTCCTAGCTCCGGCAAATGTTTGGATCAAAGGAAATGCTTGGATCAAAGGAGATCGGGTTGCCACCTACTTGAATCCCGGTAATGAGAACGAAGTCTAGAGTAAGGGTCGCCTCGAATGTTAGGAAGCGGAATGTGTTGGTGGTATCCTACCACCTCTCGGCCAATGTTGTCAACTGAACTCGATCATTGGTGGTCTCCTCCAGCGTGGTGACGAAGCGACCAAATCCAGCCCGATCAACAATCTCGCGGCTCCTTTGTGGGAGGGTTACATACCACTCCAATACGTCGGATGAACCCTCGAAACCGTGAATACGGTAAGCACCTTGGAACAATCAAAACACAAGCAAACTACAAATCAGGAAATGGACAGACATAACGAAATCCGCAACAACAAAGCCATAAAGAGGACTCAAAATGTTCAAAACCAGGGGCATGCAGTATGACAGTCAAAACAAAAACACATACAATCCCAATAATTCAGTTCAAAATTTTCACCTTAAGCCCAGGTATAATCTATTCGATCATCATCAACTTCCAATTCAAATCAATTTTCAAAAGTACGTCATCTTAGACTTTCAAAAACCAGAATTAAATCATTTCTCCAAGTGCCACTACACATTTCATACAATCATAATTTAAAGTTAAAATGCAACCCATTCTAGTTTTTCAAATCAAAAAAATAATAGCAACTCGAATTTAACCAGTACATTGCTTCCAATTTTCAAAACTCAAAACTTTTTTGCAAATTTCAACACGATGTTCTTTAGCTAAACTAATCATTCAATCAACGAATCCAAAAATTCAAACCCATTCGAGTTACTAACTCAAAAAACATTTAACAAATGTTCAAATTCAATTAAATCTAGTTTAACTCAACCTACCTGTTTCACCAAAGGTCTCTAAAATTCGATATAGTTCCCACGAAATTAGTTTAAGCATTCAATCAACCAACTACAACATATTCAATGAGTTCATTGACAAAGTTCGTCCATATCCAGCACGCCTTCATTTGACAAGTTCAATGCAATTAGTTCAAACAAGCATATCGATAAGTATTAAACGGGAACAATTCTACAAAACCTATTAGGTACTTCAATTCAACAATATCAAAGAAAATGTTTATCCACATTTTTGACATATGTTCAACGAATGTTCAATTCAATCAATTTTAAAGAGGCCAATCCAATAAATTTAAACGTTCAACAAATAGTCATCTCAGTTCATCAACATTCCTCAAACTCAAATCCAACAAGTATAACAAGTTCATTGAAAGTTCATGATATGTTAAACAATTCAACAAAATTTACGTAAATCATACAATTCTATGAGAAAGCATGAAAGCAAGATCAACTAACCGAGAGGTTTGTGATCGAGAGATGAGTCTCTCGCTCACGAGGAAGAAGCCCGGCCTCCACTGCGTCATCCCCGGAGTCGTGAGGTGGTGCGAAAGTGGCATTTACCTCGCCAATTCGAAATGCTCGGGCATCCCCGTCGCCGTGGCTCCCTCTAGAAAATGGGTGGTCTTGTCCTCTGGAGCACCCCCGTGACCACCCCCATCGTTGGCGTCTTCATGCACATTGCTACCACCACCGCGTGCACCACCTCCATTGTGCACGTCACTGCTACCACTACCACGTGCACCACCTCTACAGTGCATGTTACTGCCACCACCACCTAAAGCACCACCACCAGAGCCACTACCACCGCCACTACCACCGCCACCGCCACCTACGCCACTGTCGTCTCCTCCAACACCACCTACCGGTGCCATGAACAAAAGCAGAAGGAGCAAAAGGAGACACATGATGAGAAGAAGGGAGAATCTAAGAAAATCGAGAGTAAGAGTCGAGAACATGGGAGAGAGAGAATCGAGAGAAAATCGAGAGAGAAAGGAGATTTTGTTTCATGCAAATGAAAGTTTTTTGAATTCCCCGAACCTGTAAACTGATTGTAACATCGCAACCATGAGGTCCATTCCCTTTAAAACTCACGACTGTTACATTCGAGAAACGACCGTGAACTCCTCTTCTCACGGTCATAAAGAGTTTCAAACGGTCCTCACGGCTGTAATATCACAACCACACAACCACAATAAACCTTAGGATTATTTGTCACGACCATGACATCCAAAACCTAACGGCTGTTATGATTATGGCGACTAAGCTTTGAAGTTTTGAACCATGCACTCCCCTTTCAAAAAAAAAATTTACTTTTTGACCCTCTTTGCCAAAATGCAAGATATTCGCCCCTTTTCAAAATCAAAGAAAGTTTAAACCCCTTTTCAATCATTCTCATGCCCTTAAACTAACTCCTTAGTCCCTTCATGGCCTAAAATTGATTCTCAGCCATCTCAGTTCTCTCCACGACCTTAAACTAACTTTTGGTCATTCCATGACCTAAAATTGATTCTCAGTAAGTTCAGTTTTATCCAAGACCTTAAACCTTTCCTAGTTCTCCTCATGGCCTTAAAATGCATTCTCAGTCTTTTCATGACCTAAAACTAATTCTCAATAATCTGGTCCTGTCAAAGATCCTAAACATTTCTCAGTCTTACTCATGACCTTAAATTGACTACGCAATCCCATCACGTCGTAAAAAAAAAAAACTAATCCTCAGTTCTCCAATCTTGCTCATGACCTTAAACTGACTCCCTGGTCATTTCATCTAAAATTTATTCTTAGTGAGCCCGGTCTTGTTCAAGACCTTAAACCCTTTCTGGTCTTCCTCATGATCTTAAAATGTCCTTCCGATCCTTTCATGACTTAAAACTAATTCTCAGTAACTCGGCTTTGCCCAAAACCTTAAAACCTTTTTCGATCCTCCTCGTGACCTTAAATTGACTCTCTAGTCATTTTCATGACCTTAAACAAATCTTTAATCTTCTTCATTCTGTGTTGTGACCTTAAATTTTGTCTTCAATATATTTGCATCATACGATATTACCTGCCCACATCATGAAGTTGTGTCATGCATCATGATTTGCGTGCTTGTATCATATGCATTGAACGACGAACTACATTTGGTCTGTTCCCTTGCAATGGGGTATGTAGGAAGCTCAATGAAAATTCGAGTACGATCACACTTTTTTTTGTAGCTTTTTGTTTGCCTACGATCAACGATTTAGTCAAAAGGGATTGTCTTTGGAATATTGACATTCACGCGCACCATGAATTATTGCAAGTTCTGTCAAAGCGGAGTAACTATAAACACCGCAATTTTGACCAAGCCATATTTTAGGCACCTTCACGAATGCTCTCAAATGATGAAGATGCATGAAACTATGCTAAAAGGTACCTCCAAGCAATTGTGGAACTAAGAACTCAACTTAAAACCCAAGAAAACCCTCCCACCTCCATAAACATTACGGTTGTTACCTTTGATCCTCATCGTCCGCATGGTGCTTTGATGTCACAACCAGTCATAACCTTTGACCATCATGGTTGTAATGGTGCTTCGATCTCACAAGCAGCCGTTACTTTAGATCTTCACGCCTATTATGGTTCTTTAATCGTACAATCGGTCGTGACCTTTGTATGTCACGACTGTCATGTAGCCTAATTATTTCTCACGGCCATGAGATTCGATGTTCACGGCCGCAACATTCTCATAGAACCGTCTATTCTAGACGCATGGCAGCGTGCTGGTGGACGTCAATGTCCAGGATTATATAAATAACGTCATTTCTCGACTTTTCAAAGGGAGGAGAGAGTGACATTTCAAGCGTCAATACTCTGCCAAAATTAGTTTTCTAATACCCTTCTGACTCACCTTTTGATCCTTGTCGACTCATTTTCTTGATATTATATTCATCCTCCGAATCAAGTTCGAGGTTTCATCGCTGTATGGAGGATTCTTGGTATATGACCGTCCCACTCGGCTCGGTTCCATTGATTGAGGAGGCACCTATGGGTGAGAGACCATTTTAGGTATTCGTAGACCGTCGTAACGCTTTTAAATTCCTATTTTTCTCTCTCCCATGCATTGTTACGGCTAGGGTTTCCTATTCATTCATTTCTTTTCTTTTATATGTTCTTTTTTTTTATCCATAATATTGAATACAATCTAAATATTTTTGAAAAATGTTTATAATCACAATTTTATGGAAAATCGTATTTTAAAGATATTCTATTAACTTTGAAATAACATGTTTTTGATATTTTCAAATCAATCCACACGCTATACACTGTAAAATTATTTTGGAAATTTTGAATTTAATGGCCGCAACCTCTAGTTGCTATGGCCGTAATATGTTTTGCTTATTATAGCGACCACAACGGTTGATAGTCACGGCCGCAAGCTTAGCTTCATATTTGTCACTGCTGCAACCTCTCGTTGTTACAATTGTATTGTTTTTATTAAATCGGTGGCTTAGAATCATGTTTTGAGTTTTGCTTTGTTTACTATATGACAATAAATGCAGCGTCATAGGTATGAAACAGTTCGGCATGACATTTGGGACTTCTCTTTTTCTTTTTAGATAGAATTTTTGTTTTTCTTGTTTGATTTTTGTATGAACTCTCTTTAATCTCATTTTCTATATTTGTTACTTTTGAAAAATTTACGAGTAGAATCAAATGTGTTAAAGTAGAGGCCAACTTATTTGTTGGGCGAAAGGGATTCCTAAAACATTTCTCATTTCGTACCTTAACTATTGGGTCCTTTTTCGATAATAACGCAGACTAGTGGCTTATTTTTGTTTTTCTTGATTTTTCTTAAAAATCAAGTGACATCTCTATTTTTCACGTGTTTGGATATGTTGATGATTTATTTAATAAAAAGAAAAATCTTATTTTTTCAAAAAAAAAGAGAGAACTAAACATGTCCAAAAGGAAAACGGCCCAAAACACACCGCATGGAGAAGTAATCTCTTATGCCTTACGATAGTTGAAATCACATGAAAGGAACTATTTCACTCGCTACCTTGAGTTAGCTGTTGTTATCTTTGCACTTAAGATCTAGTGACACTACCTATATGGAGTCTCTTGTGAAGTTTTCACTGACCGTAAGAGCACGACATATATATTTACAAAAAAAAAAACTAAACTTCAAACAAAGACGGTGATTGAAACTAAAGAAGCATTACGATATCAACATTTAGTATCATCCGAGAAACTCCTTCTATCCCATCCACTGATAGTGGATGAGACAACACAAAATCTTTCTCACACTCTCTCTCTCTCTCTCTATATATATATATATATATCAACTGAGAAGGGGGAAAGGCATTCAATACATGGTTTGTTCTTTCAATACTAGGGCTAACTTGGGCATCGAAACCTCTTATTTCGGTCGTCAGTCGGGAGTTTGTTTTGCAGAAATTAGGTGAAGAAGGCACTTGATGATGCATGATTATCTTTTCATTCAACCCAACCAAATAAATATAATTTATGAACCATCTCCGTACGAGATATTATGAATGGACTTATAATACTAAGTTATTAATAAAATAAATTATAACGTAAAGTAGAAAGAGGAATATACACACATAAGTAGAATTTTCCTATTTATGGAATAAAGAATGTGTATAGATTTTCCTAAAGTGAAAAATATTGCATTAATTAGTTAATCAATGGATAAAGTAGAGACATGAATAACTTTGGGTAGAGAATGATTACAAAACTTTAATGCAAACACATACCTATTAAATGTCATCTTTCTATATATATATATATATATATATATGCGCGCCCGCATGTGAAAGATTAATGAGGATTCTCTCTCCGTAATAATTATGTATAAAATATTTGTGTCTAGAGCATAAAAGAGTTATACCTTGGATATCTTAATGAAAAAACTGTAGAATTTTTAACAGAATAGTGTACTTTGAAAATGAACACTGATAAATTTAATATTTTTAAATAAAGATATTTTAAAGTAGTTAATACAACAGAATGCAGAGTATTAACTCTATTATATTCTTTTATGTCTTTATCTAAAATTAATGAGATAGTAGCTATAATTTATACAAAATTGGGTTTGATCTTTTTGTATCCTAAAATATACACACGTATATATATATATATATATCTATATATATATATATGAATACGGTAAATACTCAT
>JAOTRH010159873.1:0-12893 GCA_034768845.1 Heliamphora exappendiculata | reverse complement strand
TCTTTAAGATGAAAGCCCAAATCGAAGCCTAGATCAATGAGATCGGAGTAAAACCTTAGCTAGGGAAAGAGAAACTCGGAGAGATTTAGGAGAAAGATGGGAAAGTAATGAACCGAGGAAAGCCTAAAAGCCTTGTTTTAATTTCTGGTCTGTGATAATCCGCTTGAGCGCTTAGAGCTCCGCTTGAGTGGTGGATGGACAGAGGCCAAAGCCTCTCGAGTGCACAGAAGGCCACTCGAGCGAGATATAACCCAAGGCATAAGAAAAAATACCGCTGAAGCGCACAAAGGGTCGCTCGAGTGAACAATAGGCCGAGACAAAAAGAACTTCTGGATCGCTCAAGCGCACAAAGAGCCATTCAAGCGGTGCACTGGCTGAGTCAAACCTGATGAAGCAAGATAGAGAATGAGAGGATAAAAAACTGAATTTGGCATCTTGAAAAAGACCAACTTATTACGTAAAAAAATTCAACACTGTAACTCAAAACAGAGCAGAGTAATCCAATTATGAAACATGAGAAAATAGAGTCATGAGACCCTGTCAAGGAGACCTTATAGCAGTTAGACCCTAATTCTTTGAGGGACATTTTCACATGAGCAGTGGTTAACATATGTGCGATCAATATACAATAGACACAACTAGAAATCAGTTAAAACACACAGTTTGATGTTAAACTAAGTAAAGTCCTAATGTATATCTGTTGAAGATGTATGAAAGCTCCCCCTTACAGGGAACTGAATATATAAAAAATTATGCTATTTTTGGTGGCTTTCAGACTAATATAAACTAAAAGGCAAGGTTCATAGGTCGCCATTTCCAATAGCATGAAAGAACAGTTGCATAAATGACGGCTGACATACTAACAAGAATGAGAAAGCATGGCTCATATAGGTAGCCATTTCCACAAGCAAGAGAAAAAGTAGTATAACCTGCTATTTTCACCCTATAGCAAACGAGAAAACAAGGTTTGTATAGGTAGCCATTTCAGTAAGCATTGTATATCACATATGGTTCTGAGTGAGAGTAGAGCAGTAGATAGATAATCAGACGGAGCTGGTTATAAACATCAATATCAACAATGGGATTCTACAATAGTGGTTAATCAAATAGTATTTTTTCAACCAATATCCAATAGGTGTCACATGTATATTTAGCCGCACATACCATAATTATTATATGAAAAAAAAATCAAAGATTTACAGTAAGCTTATACTTTCATATTTTCCTTATAGTAATCCTTCAAACAGAATTTTAAGATGTTTCACACATGATTAAACCATTAGAATAAATAAAGAGCATGTATGAGAAAAAAAAACAAATTTTTTTAAACTCAAAATGCCAATGCCAATAGATTTTCTAAGAAAGTCAAATCGTAGTACTTCAAGAGGTTTTGTTAACAAATCAGCCAGTTGTCTTTCAGTGTCAATGTATTCAATGGTGATGATGTTATCCTTAACTAACTAACAAATGAAATGATGCCTTATGTCTATGTGCTTAGTCCTAGAGTGCTGAATATGATTTTTTTAAATGTTAGCACTAGTATTGTCACAGTAGATAATTACTGACTCTTGAATAAGACCATAGTCAGAGAGAATTTGTTTCATCCATAGCAACTGAGTACAACAACTACCAGCAGCTATATACTCAACATTGGATGTAGACAATGAAATAGCTTTTTGTTTCTTACTGTGCCACGAAACCAAATTGTTCCTAATGTAGAAACAACCTTCTAATGTGCTTTTTCTTCCATCTAGACATCCAGCCTAATTAGCATAAAAAAATGTACAATGTTCAAGTTAGTATCTTTGGAAAACCAAATGCCAAACTCAACAGTGAAATTCACATATCGGATAATTCTTTTAACATCAGTTAAATGTGATTCCTTAGGATTAGACTAATAGTGTGCACAAATACTTACACTGGAAGAAATATCAGGTCTACTAGCTATGAGATACAAAAGACTCCCTGTCATACTTCTGAACATGATTTGATCAACATTTATACATTTGTCATCTTTTGACAGTTTTACAGATGTCCTCATAGGGGTTCGAATGGGTTTGGTAGATTCCAGTTTAAACCTCTTAACTAGGGTTTTAGCATATTTTGACTATGAGATAAAAATTTTATCGTCAGACTGTTTAATCTGTAAACCTAGGAAGTAGTTTAGTTCACCTACCATACTCATTTCAAATTCTTTATGCATACATTCAGAAAACAAAAGGATAAGAGATACACAAGTCGATCCAAACACAATATCATCAACATATATATGTGCAACTAAAATATCATTCTTGTCTCTTTTAAAGAAAAGCGTCTTATCCACACTTCCTCTAATGAAATCATAATTAACCAGGAAGGTGATTAGATGTTCATACTGTACTTGGGGGGCTAGCTTCAGCCCATACAAAGCTCTTTTGAGCTTGTATATGCGATCATGATAGTGTGGATCCTCAAAGCCTTTAGGCTTTTCAACATAGGCTACTTCTTTCAGTTGGTTATTTAAGAAGGCACTTTTTACATCCATCTGGTATAATTTGAAATTTAGAAAGCAACCCACAGCAAGAAGAATATGAATAGATTATAATCTGGCCACAGGTGCAAAGGTTTTGTCAAAATCTATTCCTTCTATTTGTGTGTACCTTTGTGCCACTAACTTAGCCTTATTTCTCACAACAGTCCCTTATTCATCAGATTTGTTCTTAAAAATCCACTTAGTGCCAATTACATTAACATTCTCCGGTCTAGGCACTAATTCCCAAACATCATTTTTGACAAATTGTCCGAGCTCCTCATGCATAGCATTCATCCAACAATCGTCAGTCAGAGCCTATTTCATATTTTTTTGGCCCAATCAACGACACATAACACAGATGACTTACCTGATTTACCTGATTACGCATTTATTGGCGGATCATTATTGGTTTTGTTACCTCTCTAAGCACCTGTTCTAATGGATGGTTTAGATTGACTCGAGAGGAGGGTTCTAAAGCTGCTTGCTCCTATGGTGCTATCATATTGTCAGAACTTACATCCACTATTTGTTTAGGAGAGGGGGCCTGAACGGAATCTTCAAGTATCTGAGAGTTAGTCTGATATGCTTTCGGTATCAATGTTTCTTCAGAAGTTCCGGTATCATCAACAACTACATTAACAGATTCCATAACAGTAAAAGTACGTAAGTTATAAACTTTATAAGCTCTACTGCTAATGGAATAGCCAAGGAATATTCTATCATCACTTCTGGAATTAAATTTACCCAATTGTTCATGATCTTTTAATATGTAACATTTGCTCTCAGAAGTTTTGAAATATTTCACATTTGGATTCCTACCTTTCCATAACTCATAAGTAGTCTGTTTAGTGCCAGGTCGTAAATAAACTCGATTAATAATATAGCAGGCAGTATTTACAGCCTCGACCCAAAACTTGAGAGGAACGTTTTTACCATGAGCATAACCTTGGCCATCTCAGGTTCCACTCTATTTTTTCATTCCACTACCCCATTCTATTGTGGTGTTTTAGGTGCGGAGAACTCGTGTTGGATTCCTTATTCGTCACAAAAAATTGAGAATTCAGAGTTCTCAAATTTCTTACCATGATATGATCTAATCTTTGTGATGTGATGATTTTTTTCCTTCTTGTTCATTATTCAATCTACGACATAGGAATTTAAAAATAGCAAACATGTTAGATTTTTGATGCAAAAAGTTTTCCCAAGTAACCTAGAAAAGTCATCTACAAAAAGAAAGATATACTTCCTGCCACTTGTACTCTCTGTTCTAGTAGGACCCATAAGACCCATGTGAAGAATTTGCAGAGGATATTGAGTAGGAAGCTAATTTATTTTCTTGTAGGAGACTTTAATTTGTTTACCTAGTTGATAAGGTCGACAAATAACTTTTGTATTACTACTCAGCTTTGGATTGCCATTAATCAATTCAGAATTTGCAAGCCTGGATAAGTCCTTGTAATTGATATGACTCAAACGATGATGCCGTAATTCATTTTCATCAATTTTAGCGGAATGGAATGTTAGATCGGTTTTAGGAAAAATTCCATAGCAATTGTCAGAAGTTCGAACACTATGAATAACAGTTTTTTCTTTGTTATCCAAAATTAAACATTCAGTTTTAGTAAAATGAACTTCATAATATGTATCGCACATCTGACTAATGCTGAGTAAGTTTGCTTTTAAGTCGTCTACGAGAAGGACATTGTCTAATTTGGGTAGCCCTAGAGAGCTAATGGATCCTCCCCCAATAATCTGGGATGAGTTTTTATCTCCAAATGTGATAAGTCCTCCATCATATGGATCAATACTCGAAAATAAGAACTTATCTCCTAACATATGGCAAGAACAACCGCTGTACAAATACCATATGAAAGAATTTTGAACTTTTAAAGCGGTGTGAAGTACATGATATATCAAATAAGACTTCCGAACCCAAACAACACAAATTTTAGGAAAAGGTTTGGTTTGAGTGCTGGGTTTCTGGCCAAAATATGGTTGCTACCAGTTCTCCGCTTGAGCGCTTAGAGACCCCGCTCGAGCGATGGACTGCGAATGATCATATTGGTTTCTCTGTCAGTGGTTCGTGCGAGCGTATAGAGGGATAGCTCGAGCGCGCGACTGCCAGTGAGCTTTTCCATCTCTCTGCTAGTTAGTTGCTCTAGCGTTCACTTGGCCGAGAGTTTTATAATGTAACAGTCTAATTTGATCATGCAATTTTTTAGATTTTGTTACATGTTGATATGTAAACAGAGATTTCATTTTTCTACAAAACGGTCTAATATGACCTACAATACCACCAAAATGACAAGTTGGAACAAATTTTTTAAACTTAGTTGTTTGTGGTAAAGATTTTTGAAAAGATTTTTTAGAAAATTCAGTCCTAATTTTCTTAGGCTTTTCCAAAACACTCTCCTTACCTGTAGGCATGCTAACAACTTTCACAAAGTTGATTTTACCTGTATTCTTTAATCCAGACGTATTTTTCACGTATCATAATCCAGTTTGGTCTGACGCCACTTTCTGCACGCTTGAGTTCTCTTCCAAACTCAGGGATCCTGCATTCAATTTCTTGAGAGTGGTATTATCAGTTAATAATTCAGTTTTCAACAATTTGACTCTAGCTTCACTTGCCTCAAACAGAGATTTGAAGTTCGTTGAGTAATGTAATTCCAACTCAAGTTCAGAAACTTTCGATTTAAGGGAATCACATGACTCAATGAGTCTATTTCTCTACTTATCAGAACTAATTAGTTTCTCAGTCATTTTAGTTTTAAAGATTTTTAGTTGAGAATTCAAATTCTGGGACTCACTTAGTTCTAATTCTAGGCCATTATTCTCATTCTCTATTATTTTAACCTTCAATGTTAGCTTAGTGATAACTTTGGTCATTTTGTAACTTTCTCTGTTAAATTTATCATATGATCACTGAAGATCTTTCTTATTCCCTTCTTCAGATTCAGACCATGAATTTGGTTCTCCTATTTTAGAATCACTATAAGACGCACGTGATTCATGATCAGATAGTTCAGACTTACCTGATCCAGTGAAAGCGGTAAAGGCAACAAACTTGGCCTCATCATTCTTTGGTTCGGACTCAGTTCCATCATCAGATGACTGAATTTCATCATCCCATATCACAGTAAACACATTTTCTTTCTTTTTATGTTTCTTTGGACAATTCTGTTTAATATGTCCATACCATTGACACTTGAAACGCTCGGAACACTTTCTTCAATAGCAATAACCTTTGGTTAAAATCTTTCAAGCAGTGACCATAATATTTTTTAACAATACGAGAGTCAAGAATTGTTTCACTAAGTATAAAGGTAGAATTAACAATGTCACTCAATTTGACATAAAAATCATCAAAGATCTCATTATCTTCCATTCGAAGGGTTTCAAAACTTGTAGTGAGCCTTTGAAGTTAGGAAATTTTAACAGTTAACATACCACCAACTTGCTGATATAGTCACCAAATCTTTAAATGAATAAAGAATATGTTATATCATAAGAGAACTTGGCATGCAATTACCTAAAAAAAAGAAAAACTTGGTATGTTATATGCTCCAAATTGATGCTTAAATATCATAATAACAATGCCTATTCAATGTTTGTTCAATACTTTTCATGCTTTATTTTGATGTGTGAAAGGTGTCGACACAATACTAAAAGGTGTCGACACATGTGTGAAAGTGTTTACTCAAAGCTATATAGTATCGACACATTTTGATAAAAGTATCGACCGCGGCTATATAATGTTGACACGATTCGAATTCTTGGTCTCGGTAAAATTTGTGTTAACTCGGGTATGAGGAGTGTTGACTCAATGAACCGAAAGTGTCGACACCATGCTAAAACGTGTCGACACAATTCCTGTCTTTAAACAACCCCTGTGTCTCATGAAAAGTGTCGACTCAAATAAGATTCGTGTTGACACAATTCATAGAGTTTATATATAGGCCATTTTTTTCACTTTTCGTGTTCAAACTCTTCTGTTACCAAGTAACCGTTCGTTTTCTCCCTCCTCTGTTCCAGTCGAACTCTAGTGTCGACTCCTCATCTTCGCTCCCTGTCCTTCTCTCTCATTTCTCGCCAATAATGCCTCCAAAGACGATGGGCAAGGGCAGCAAATGCTCCGCCAACGAAGGGCTGTCAAGCCCTAGGGCAGCGAAGAAGTAAAAATCAAAGCAGAAATCGAAGACGATGGAAGAAAATATGCCTTCTATGAAGAAGGGAATGGCCTCCTCTCTGCAATTTTAGTTCTCGAAGTACAAGAACCCGTACTTCGCGTCCTTCGCCACTCACAAGGTAGTCCTTGGCCGTTTTGTAGATTTTTAGTTCTTTGATTCCATAAAAATGAAGTTCTCCGAATGGTTCACCGACCTCAGTTGGATGAATCTACTCCAAATTCGTGAACACCACTGTCCCACACTTGTGAAACTCTTTTATGCACATGTTAAAATCATTGACATCTCGGACACCACCATCACCACTTGGGTGAATGGTGTAGACATTTCCTTGACATCTAAGACTTTAAATGAGATTCTAGGACTCCAGGAGGGTAAACTCTTTGTCCCTTGCAAACCCAAAAAGAAAACTATTGAAGGTTTCTTCTTTCATGACGGAGTGAAACAGATTTTTGCTGTTGGTGGGTTGACCCACCACCACTCTCAAATCTGAGATGCATATTCTGCATCATTTTGTGAATCACATCTTTTTACCTCAATGCAAAAATTTCAGTGATGTTTCTTTAATGCACATTTTTATCATGTGGTGTATTTTTTAGAGAAAAACTTGATCTCGATTATTTGTTCATTTATGACATGTTGCAATCCCATTCTAAGAGAAATTCCTTCCTTCCCGATGGAATGTTTTTAACCAAAGTCTTTTCATCATTTTGGTGTTGACTTGACCATTGAAAAGGGATTCCTTTTTCAAAACATGATCTGTATGGTAAGTCCACCATAAAACAAAAGCAAATTTCTTTGGTTGATGGCATATGGACTACTCGTTATGGTACTCCCTTTGCAAATAGAACTTCTCTTCCCCCCTCCTCTGGTCGTGCCAATTCTCCTATTCCATTTGATGCATCTTTCCCTGTTCCACCCCACACCAGTGTTGGCATTCCTGGTCCATCCTCTTCCCATGTCCCCCCTGCTCCTCCCCCTTCTGTTACTTCTGCCACTGCTCCCTCAGTTGGTCCCTCCACCCAACAACTTGCTGAGTTAGTCACCCTTATTCAACGGTTGACCTCTTCCATGGCATCCCTTTGAGAGAAGGTTGATGCGGATCTTTATGACATAGGTTGTAAAGTATCCTTCATCTTTGACTTCGTGATCAAACTTGAGAAAACCAATCGTATTCTACAAATAAATGTAGAGCAAGCCGTAACACTGGAAAATCACTTAGCAAGAAAAAGAAGCACAGCGTTGAGTCCGTTGTCAAGACCAATCTTGCGATTCTAGAGCAAGTCAGAAAGGAGTAGAACGAGGGTGTGGTGATGGCTGTCCAACAGAATACCAGGAAAGTGGAAGAACACCTCTCATGGATCAAAGAGGCATGGGCTAAATATTTCAAGCCTAAGGAAACCAAAGAGGAAAAGAAGCAAGACTCATGAGAGAAGCTAACTTGGCTTTAGCAGCCACTTTTGTAGCAATGAAAGCAGCTGAGAAGAAGGATGAGAGAGCTCAAGCCTCAAAGGAAAAGGTCTATGAAAGGAAGAAGAAACAAGATGAAAAGAAGGTTCTCAAGAAGCAAATGGATGAGTTTTGATGATTCCAAAAGGTGAGAAGGAAGAGAAGAAAACAAGGAAGAGAAGGAAGAGATGAAAACCGGAAGAAGTTGTGAGTTCTGAAGTTTTTTTTTTTTTTTTGGAGAAGCTATAACTTAAAAACTTACATTTCCTTTTTTGTTTTATGGTTTTGTGATGGTTGCGAATGTGGTGGATGAAAACATTAAGTTTTTGATAATTGTTGGTTATTTTTGAAAAACAGTTAATATGATTGAATGTATGCAATGATATTTTTATGAATGATCTTTTTCAAATTCATACTATCTGTTATGTGATTGTCTTAGAAATCATATTGAACTACCTAGTATTAATCTAATGCCATTTTGTGCTTGAATGCCATAAGACTATTGTGTTTGATGTTTTGGATCTGTCAAAAGTTGCGCAATGTATGTTGTTCAAATTGTTGTGTTGAGCTTATTAGACACTTGAACATTTTGATTGATGCATAATTTTTAACGAATTCAGAATGCTTCTTTTGAAGCTACGATAAAACATTGTTGTTGAATGCTATATTGTTATACTTGCTTAATTTGAAATAAGCGTAAAGATAAGGGGAGAGCTCTTGCTGAAAATCTTATTAAATATTTTCTAGAAAATGTTGTAATCATAAAAAAAGGACAGATTGTTAGCCCAAGGATTTTTTTAATTAGATTTTGATGATTTCTATAATTTATTTTCTTAATTAAGTAGATTTAAAAAGATTATAATTAATTGTTTCAAAAAAGATAAGTGTTAACACTTCATGACAAATGAGTCGACACTTTATGCGATTTGTGCTTACACTTTGCATCAAATTAGTTGACACTCAGTGTTTTTGTAAAGAACATTTTGTGTAGACACATTAAAGCAAAGCACGCTTGAAATTCTTAAGTGTTTCAACACAAATAAAATTTAGGGTCGACACCTTAATTATTTTTCTTAAGATATTTTAGGAACTTAGAATGGGTTGGCACCAAATGATTTTGGGTCGACACCTTCAATATTGGACTGGGATTCATTTTGGGTTGACACCAAAGTGTTTTGAGTAGACACCAAATGATCCTTCGCGTTCCAGTCTTCGGATTTTATGGATTGACACCAAATTTCACATGAGTCGATACCAAAACACCCTCTGGCAAAAAAATGAGTCATCACCATAGAGAAATTGGTTGATACTAGAGCTACAAGTCATTTCCCGAATCCAAGTAAAAAAGGGTCGACACCAAAGTTTTTTGAGTCGACACAAATGTTCCCTTCAAAAACAAGAAGTTTTAGATTGACACAAAATAAAAATGAGTCGACACCAAAACAACTGAAATTGTCTGAGATTTTCTGAGTCGACGCTAAACGAAAATGAGTTGACTCTAAATGTCCCAAGACTAACTGTAGGTTTATGGGTCGACACCATTGCGATTCTGAGTCAACACCAAAATTCTAGTAGCTATTCTGACACGACACTAAAGAGATATGAATCGACACCAAAGTCTCACCAAGAAATCTAAAGAAATGCACTGGGTCGACACCAAATGATTCATAAGTTGACACCAATGTGTGGGTGAGGTAAAACTAAAAATTAGGTCGACACCAACAAAGATCTCAGTTGACACAACCACTTGAAGAACCAAGCCCTAGACATTTTGTGTCGACACCTGCGACAGATTTCAAATATTGCGCTGGTTCCAATGGTTGGATTTCAGAGCACTAATTGCCTCCACCGACCCACTAACGGTCATTTACTTCAGATGACTATATAAAGAGTTAATTTTCAGAGCTTCACAGAACTGGGCACTATTTTATTGCTTGAATCAATAGCTCAAAATCTTCAAGAAATCATTTATTGCGCATTTACTTCTCTAGCTGATTCTAACTTGTTCTTATTCATTTATTTCCAATCATTTGTAAAAGAAAGTGAGTTAGCGAATATTTGATTCTCTCATTTATTGTAATAGAGGGTGAGCCACCCTTGATCCTTTAAGAGAGTGAGTGATCTTCATTAAACAAGAGCTCAAGAGAGAATACAAAAAATAGAGAATTATTTTGTAGAATCTTCTTGAGGATGTAAAAAGCTTTTGAATGCGCTTGTGAAGCATTTGATCCTAGTGAATATTCTCGAGGAGAGTCTTGAGGAGTGGACGTAGACTTGAAAGAAGTCGAATCACTAAAAATGTTGGTGTCTGGTTTACTTTCTCTCTCCCTAACCTCTTTAATTTTCTTATTGCTTTATTGTCTGCTATATTTGCTTGTAAAAATAAATAGTTTTATAAAAGGTTTTTAAAATTGTTATTATTATTTTAAAACCCAATTCACCCCCTCTTGGGTTGCCTGAACTAAACAGCATACTTCAAAAATATTTTTTATTGAACAGATTTAATTTTACTTATAAGCTGATGCTGGCATGATATGAATTTCTGGTGTCTAATATAACTTGTTTTGTATATTGTTGACGGATAAATAATAAACACTATCACCAATTATTGAACTTATCCAAATAGTTGGTGTTTGTTCAAGAAAATGTGCAACCAGTTCTTGTTTGAGTCGTATCAATCATTCAAAGCATTGGTGGAGTGAGACACGAAAGCTAAATTCATTCTATTTTGTTAGGATTGTTCATTGAATTGGAACCTGTTATTTTGTTATCTTTCAAAAACCCGCTAAACAATCAAAATTATATGAAGAAATTCTGTACTTGCATTTTGTAGCTAAATTTTTTCTACATTTCGAAAGAAACCAAGGTATTCCCTATCTTGAATTTTCACTATGAAGATAAACGTGTAATTTTGTATGGGAACGTGGATCTATTATTATCTACTATTTTTTTAATTGTGGTATGATGCCATCTTAATGAATGGCATCTCCAACATGGTTCCCTGTTTGGTACTCTAATTTGTTAAGTCAGATCTTGTGTCTAAGTAGCTTCATTTTTATATAGCTAAGAATTTAGAGGGTTCATGTAATTTGTGTTCTCAGTTCAATTGTGGTTTGTGGAAATAATTTCTGAATGGGACAAGCTATAAATTCACACCCATACCCAGACATCTGTGTTCCAAACTTGGAAATCCTATTGAGACTGGTCGAAAGAGATTTCTCTCTGTGAAATCCGTAGTCCCAGTGTGGGTGTTGACCTGCTTTTGATTCAAGCTATGCATATAGTTTGTCAGCCCTACTATACAAACTGGTGCATCGGGTACAAGGTGTAAAAAGCATTTGTACTGGATTGCATCCCATTAAAGGCAAAACATGTGCATGAGTAGCTAGAAAAAGGTGTAAAAAGCCACATCAGGTAAAAGGAAAAAACCATCCCATTACAGAGATTTTTCTTGTCTAGCTGCATGAACACATCCAGCCGCTTGTTCAGCATGTGCATGACCAATGGAAATGGATGTGAAGGGTCCGCTCGGCCTTATTTTGCACACAGTTGCTTTATTCAGCAGCGGCACATATCCGTATGGCAGCAAGGACATGGTTGGCTGATGAATGTGAAGGGTCAGTTTGGCTTGATGGATGTGAAGGCTCACATGGTGCCAATACAAAATTAGGTTCTCGAAATGTGGGTGTTTGCCACAATTTAAAAGGCTGAAGCAATTGAAGAAGGTGGGTGCGCCTTCGTGAGATAGGTAAACTTAGTGAACTCAATTACTACTTCCTTGGCATTAAGCTTGAAACACATTTTTGCATCACACACTAGTAATGGTTCTGCACGCGGATGAAAATCATGGCCAGTTTGTTGGCGACGAAAATACTGACAATCAAGATGACGTTGGCGACGAAAATGAAGACCACAAAGACGACGTTGTGGACGATACAAAAGATGTCACATATGATGAATCAACGTATGAGACAGAACAAGAACCGTATGCTGGCCTGAACCGTTTATTGATGGTGGGGGCGATGGCTAGAGGCAACTATGCAAAGAAATATGCGTTAAAGAAACAGGTTCATCAGTCCAAGTTATCCGGCCATGCGAGCATGCGGGAGCTGAATAAAGGGAGTCCGAAGGAAATTTGTCAAATGCTGTGGATGAGCCGGGAAGCCTTTTATGAACTATATAATTTGTTAGAGTCTCGGTGCGGGTAACGTACATCTCGAGGCGTTGGTCTAAAAGAATAAGTGGAAATATTTTTATGGATTGATGGCCAACTATGCTACAATTGGAACACACAATAGGTTTCAACACTCGAGCAAGACCATAAGTCATTTCTTTGACATTGTGTTTGATGCGTTAGCCGAGATGGCAATAGATTGGGTGACACCAAATGGGAAACTAGTGTGCATCCAACAATATTGCACAATCGACGATATTACTCATACTTCAAGGTATGTGTTTGTATATGCATATTACATCCACGTACGTATTGTCATTACATAGAATAACCTTTTCTAACACGTAAGATTGTATTGGAGCGATTGATGGGATGCATATTAAAGCGAATGTGGTACCCCATCTTAGAGCTCGATTCATTGGTCGAACGGGATACCCAACTCAGAACATACTGGTAGTTTGTGATTATAATATGTGCTTCACATATTGCATGGCGGATTGGGAAGGTAGTGCACATGATATACGTATTTTATTTGACACCTTCAGAATCCTTTATTTCAACTTCTCGCACC
>JAOTRH010159862.1:0-12894 GCA_034768845.1 Heliamphora exappendiculata | reverse complement strand
CTATTTTAAACAAAAAGCAAAAAGAAACTAAATTTTTATTCAAATAATTAATTTTCAAAAATGCAAAAAACCAAAAAAAGAAAACAAACTTTTAAACTAATTATCGGTTGGGCTTCTAGTCTACCTTGTATTTTGTTTAGGACTTCTGTCTCTCACGTTTTGAGAGTTTTTTTTTTTTGAAAAAAAAATTAATATTAGGAAGATATTTGGAATGTCGTTTTATACAGAGGAATAATTATTAGAATGGATTTTTTTCATTTAAGTAAAACAAAATTATTATTTGGTCAAACTATCATATGTTTTTGATTTTTTTTGAGACAAACTGAAAAAGTAAATAATTTTGATCGGACAGTAAAAAATATTTAAAAAAATAAAAATAAATTAATGAGTTAGATCTTATGTTACTTATTTTCGACTTTATTAGACTTTTTATTCTTTACTTCTTTTACTTTACTTATTTTAGTTAGGCTATGATGTTTATTTGTCTTTATCGACTTTTTAATTTTTAACTTAGAGTAGTTTTATTATAACTTTTAAAAATTTATTTTTACATAATTTTATATTTAATATAGATATTATTTGATAAATTTTGACAATTAAATTTTAAAAATATAATTTTGTGGCAGCCCCTTCTTTTATTTTACCTTTTTCTTGTTCAATAGATTTTGACGAACAATTTTTCGTAAAAATTCTTAAAAAATTAGTATTTTAACTGAGTTTGTGTTTAGATTAACTTTTTTTCTATGATGTTTTTTTGTCTTTAGTAAATTTTTTTTAGCATAATCCAAGTAAGTGTATTTTTAAGATTTTTCTCAAGAAAATAAAAAAGTAAATTTTTTTTGTCAAAATTTTAAAAAAGTTAATATAAGACGAAAAAAACCAACTTAACGGGCTTTTTGACTTTTTTTTCTAATTTTTTTGTTTTTAATAAATTGTTTTCAAATTTAACTTTAATGGATATACTTTTTAGAATCCTCTCAACACAAAAAATTAAAAAAGTAGAAAGTTTAAACCAAAAAATAAAAAAAATGAAAAAAAAATTCTAAAAAATGTCACTAACCTTTTTAATCCAAACATGGGCGTACTTTTCAATTTTCATCTAACAAAAAATACTGTAAAAAAATGTTTTGGGCCCACCTTTTGATTTAAAAAAATAAAAAAAATAAAAACTACTGCGACAAGAAACACTCCTCTGGGCTCATGCCGAAATTTTAGTGCGGTGGGACCCAAAAAGTTCAAATTAATAGCTTCCGTAGTGATACGACCCTTGTGGCAACCCCATTTAATTTATGGGACGAATAATTATTATAATTTTTTTATAAATAAAATATTATATTTTTTAAAAATATTTTTTTAGGATGAATTTATATAATTTTAAAATATTTTTAAAGTTAATACTATTGAAATTTTAATATTTTTAAAAAATTTGGGGGAGACGCCCCGCTGGCCCTCTTTGGTTCCTCAATAGCTGTTTGGTCATTGGTATTTAAATTTTGCGTGTGTTTGCTGTAACTTTTTTTATACAATTTTTATTATTTATATTTTTTGTATTTTTAGTAAAAACAAATTTGTATTGATCTAAATAAGTGTATTTTTAAAATTTTTCTCCTCAGGAGGAATTAAAAAAATTTTGAGTGATCTTTTTTCTGCATTAGTAAACGAGTTTTGTACTTTTAAAATTTATCTCGTCACAAGGACTTAAAAAAATTCAGGCCAAAAAATAAAAAATAAAAAATAAAAAATTTAGATAAGATGAAAAAAAACCCAACTTAACATGCCTTTTAAACTCTTTGTTGTTTTTTTCGTATTTAGTGAATTTTTTTTAATTTTACCTATGTTTGCACTAAAATGCCTTAGTGACTTTTTTTTTGATTTTTTTTTTGTCCTTTAAAAAAAATTTATATATTGATTTAATCTTTTTTGTTCTTTTTTTATGGGAGAATTTTAAAAAATATACCTATTAAAGCTAGTTTTGAAAAAGATTAACTAAAGGCGAAAAAATTAGAGAAAAAAGGCAAAAAAAACTTGCTAAGTTGGCTTTTTTCATTTTATATGATTTTTTTTAAAATTTTGGTGAAAGAAAATTACTTTTTAATCTTCTCGTGATGAGAAAAATCTAAAAAGTACACTTATTTGGGCTAATATTGAAATGAGTTCATTAAAAAACAAAAAAAAAACTACAAAAAAAAAATTATTTCAAATACAGGCTTTGGAATGAATGGACATTTATTTTAAATTCACGTCGTCACTACCGATCAAAAAATTTAATAACTAAACCAAAATATAAAAAAAATGTTATAAAAAGACGAAAAAAGTTTTGAAAAAAAAATTCATTAGTCTTTAGACCAAACATAGATTTAGTTGAGCGAATAGCTTTAATAATTAGTCAAAGAATATTAATTTTTTTTTGGTAAAAAAAAACCTTGAGTTACAAGCTTATATATAATTAATTTTGAAATACATAAAATTAATATTATTATAATTTTAAATTTTTTTTAAATTTAGGAGACGATGGCTCCCATCTCGGCCACTTGGGTCCGTACATGGGTGTTTGGCATTCCCACGTGAGGTTTCTGTCAATTCACTCCACTATTCATCAATACCCATTTTTGGGGTACCCAGTGTCAGTGGAATCCAATAAACTGATGGAGAAAAACCTCAATCTGTTCACCCCTAAGAATAGGAACTGTTTGTTTGCCTTTATTTTTGCAGAAAGAACATTTATCTAGGCCACGTTTGGACTAATTTATGTAATTTTAGCTTTTTTTTTGTTTTTTGGGTTTTTTTTATCTTTTGGTAAAAAAATGTACTTATTTTAATCTGTACGAAATAAATTAAAAATAAAAGAATTTGATTAAATTGAAAATAAAAGAATTTGATCAATATATGAAGACGGTTCATTAAAACAAAAATAAATAATATAAATTTTAGTTTATTAATTTATTTTTGTTTTTTTTTTCTGATTTTTTATATTTTGATCAAAAATTTTATTTGTCAAGTTTGTATCATTAAAAATAGTATAAAAAATATAATAATATGACTAAATAATAAAAAAATTCATTAAAAACAAAAATAATGATTATCAACCGATGCTTTTTGGCTATAAAAAAAACTAATATAGCCCTTTTGGCAAAAAAAAAAAAAACTAGTAGACTACAATTTCAAATTAAAGCATTAATTCATAAAATACTTTATTCAAATTCTCATCTTATTGTAAAAGACAATAATACGTTTGTTTGATAATTTATTTACTACGAATGTTAAATATATATAATCGTTGTGATTAACTATATAGATGGGTAATATTGTTCGATTTGAATAAAAATTAAAAAATAATTTTTTTATGTAATTAATTAATTTTAAAAAAATTAACTTAAAAATTAATTTACCAAATAACCTGCATTGAGTCCAATTTTAGTTTTTGACTAAAAATGAAACTAAAAACCAAAGGAAAAAAATGGATTTTAATTTATTAAAAAATTTTAAATTATATTTTTAAATTTGTATATATTGTGAGATTTTTAAATGATACAAGAAACTGCAATGTTTACGATAAAAGGATAAAAATAAAAATTCAAAACAGATAATCTATAATAATTACCCGCTTTTGCTTTGGTATATAAAATTTTCTGGGGACATTCAGCAACTTAGGCTTCATTTATTTAACGAAAAAGGTAAAAAAAGTAGTTTTTTTATTTTTCTGCATGTGTGTTTATTTATTTGAAAAAAATATGAGTATTAGAATAACAATTTTCTTGCTGGAAATATTTTTTTCATAAAACAAATCCTATAAAAAGTATAAGATTATGCATAGCAAAAAAATTAAAATTAAATTCTCTATTAACTTTCTTGCAAACTAAATAAGTAATAAAAACTAATTCTTTTATTTATTTATTTTTTTTCTTTACTTTTCTCGTGAATCGTTTTCCTGTTATAATTTTTCTAATAACTGAACAAAGTATCGAGTCGCATTATCTTGCATCATCTAATAAAGAAAGTACTCATGGACGAATGCAAAATTTTAACTTAGGAGAAACGAATTGTTTTTCTAAATTTTTAGGAGAGTATATATTAAATTTTTTAAAAAAATTTAGAAGAACGAATCTATATAATTATAAAATATTTTAAACTAATATTACTATAACATTGAGTTTTTTAAAAATTTTGGGGAGACGACATCTATGAAAGTACTTAAGTTCAAGTCTTCTAAAATTAATTATAAAATAAATATAATAAAAATACTTTCAAAATGCTCACTAATATTTGGATGCAATATGTCTAGAAGTATTGATTTTATTTAAGCTATTTTATTAGACAAAAACTGCATTAGGGTTAGGTGTAAAATGTAAACAAAAAGAATAGTGAGCCAAAAAGTCAAATTGTAGAAAAGTTTGTCAATTCAACAAACCAATTTTTAATCTAACTTTTTTTAAAAAAAAATTACTTATCATTCCTTGTTTGGGATTTAAAACTGATTCCTTTTATTTTCCAAAAAAAAAAACTAACTTTTAAGTCATATTGTTTGGCATTTAAAAAAATTCAATTAATTGTTTAAAATAATTTCTTTCAATAAAAATAACTATTCATATTCTAAAAAATCTAACTTTTTGAATTAAATTAGTATAATACCATCATTACAAAAATTAAATCTATCCTTAAAAATCAAAATGTTGTATTGTTTTCCCTTTGTATGGGATTCCCTTATCTTTTTATGTTTGAGGTTTTTTTTTTCTTCTTTTAAAGAGTTATTTCATATTCCATATATTTTTTTGTTCGAAATAAATTATTATTATTTTTTATATTAAAAAAATTTACTTCTTAAAATTCAAGATTTTTAGACATTTTAAATAGGACATTAATATGAGAATTTTGTGGATGATTAAAAGCCTAACTGCATTGTCCATTAAAGGTGTTTAGGTGATTCCTAATTTTGAATAATTAAATTACTAGCACTTGAATGATGAATAATTATGTATATAAATAATTACTCATAAATTATTAGTAAAAATTAAATTTTAATAATTTATTTGCACTGAAATTTATTATATTTATTAATTTTAATATAAATAAATGGTTAAAATTATTATTATTTTTTAATTTTTGTAATTAATTATATGTATACAAAAACATTTTACATTGCTAAATTCATCAATTGCTCTTACACTTTGGCACCTTTTGTGATTTGACAAGTGAATTTCAATGATTAGAGGATAGCAGTGTCAAATTGGTACAATGTCCCAATATATATGTAGTACTTGCTTGATGTTTCTTCAATTTGGGTGAAAGCTGTGCCTTGTAATTGGGTGGGAGAGTTTGTGTATTTTTTAGGGGTAGTTAATTATTAGTTTTATTTAAAAATTTTGTATAAGTATTAGTTTTATTATTAAGATTTTTTAAAATGGTATTCAATTTTCAAATTTAAAATTGGTCATGATAGATTTGTTCTTATTTATGAATAAAGTTTTATTTACTAAAATTTTTGTTTATAAATTTTAAAATTGTATAACTTTCAATATATATAAATTTATTTTTAATAAAATTAATATTTTAAGACATAGTCGTTGAGACAATGTGACCAGTCAACTAAAATATATATTGAATATAAGTTTATATAAAATAAATAAAATTTCTCTATTTTATTTCTTTTAAAATAGAGAAATTTCTCAGTTTAGAGAAAGTGCGAAATTTGTCCTTTTTTTTCATTTTTCTCAAATTTAAAATTAATTTCTCATTTTAAAAATTGAGATATGTTTTAATATGAATTTCTCAATTTTTAACTTCTAAAAGAGATTCTTCAATCTTAAAATTGAAAAACATCTATTTTAAAATTTTTCGTTTTAAAATTAAATTTCTCAATTTTAATTTGAGAAAATTTTCATATGACTACAATTATTTATATTTATATTTATAAATGATCGACAATTATTTTCATTTGTTTGATGAATAACTAAATGTGATTAAGAGCTTAACAATTATTGTTAATTATTTTAATATAATTATGAGTTTATTAGCTAGATAAAAATATGATAGGACTTGGATTTGAAAGAAGAAAAAAAAGACATAAGACTGATTTTTTTTATGATTATTTGAAATGTGACTTCCCTAAAAAGCCCCTATCTTTTATGATGTGAAAAATCTTTATTACAAATTTCATATTTAGATTGTACTATAAAGTACTTTATAATATTGATATGGAGATCCTTGATTAAAGTTATATTGATTCCTAACTAGAAAAATTAGACATATTTATAACATAATAATCTCACAAATTCTTAAATTTAGCTATAGAAATTTAATATCAAAAGTCACATAATTTATAATCTTGTCCGATTCTACATTAATTTGATAATTCTTAATTTAACACTTCACTTAATTTATAGCACAGGACACAACAATTCAAAATATAAACTACATACTATTCAATAATAGTGTTTATATATATATTTTTTCAATAAATATGTATGGCGGTTAAGATTTTAGGATTTGTCTATAAATATGGATCTTATAATTATAGTAAATTTTGCAAATAGTCGAATCAAAGAGGTAAAAAAAATTGCCGAGTTCTTGAGCGAAAAAACAAAATTTGTTTCAAGACTCGAATTGTTTGGGTATCAAATTTTGAGTTATTTTTTATCTCATAATTCTACATTATATAATTATAGTGAATTATCTCTATCACTCGTGAATATAAGTAGATTGTATCGAACCACATAAATTTTTACATAATTTTTTTTTATGTGTGCGTAATTGTACTGCTAATTACGTTCAGATATAGTGACTTATGCCTTATGAAGCTTAGACACCTAATTAGTTTGTAATTTTTTGCTCGGTTTCGTTTAGCTTTAGGATTTTTTTAAGGTTTTTCCATACTTATTAATTTTTTTTTTTCAAATTTGGTTTAAAAAATTAATTTTATCATTCTTCTACTTATAAGAAATTTAGAAAGTACAATTTTGTAACAAAATTTTAAAAGACAAACACTAAAGATGAAAAAAAAGTCTTATTTTTTTATTGTTTACGACTTTTTTTGCCATCAAGATTCAGCTTGGACTTGTAACATGATCAGCCCATTAATATTTATTTTTCCATTTATTGGGTTGGGCTTCATAATTAGTTGGGCTGGGCTTTTATTTTAGAAAAGAACACTTCTTCAACTTGGTTTTGTAACAGAATCAGCCCATTAATCTTTTTTCCATTTAAGCCTAATTTGGCAATTGGTTTTAAATCGGCTTAAAGTCAGGTTTTTTTCTTTTTTGCTTAAAACTTAAAAAGTTAAAAACCCTGGTTTCTCGACTTAAAAGCTTTTAGCCTATTTTCTTTTTACATAATATTTTTTATTTTTTAAAATTATAATAACTTTTATTATACAAATCTTTTTTTTATAAAAATTATATTTTTAAAATGAACTCATCAAAATCTAGTAAACAAGATTTATATTGAAAATAAAATTATTTAAAAATAAATTCTTAAAAATTATAGAAACTTTAAGCGCAAATTTTTGCCTTTTGACTTGAAACCACCACATACCTATCTCAAACAAGCTTTTGATTTGTTGGGCTTAAAGTGGATTAAGCACACAAAAAAACTGACTTAAAGCCAAATTTCCAAACAAGGCCTTATTGGATTGGGCTTCATAATTAGTTGGGTTGGGTTTTATTTTAGAAAAGAACACTGGCCCATATAGTGATTCCTCCTTTTTTTTACACTTTTGGGCCACTCTACTCTCACCAATGCAGCTATAAAATGTAAACACACTAGAAAGTACTATTTTCTAAAAATAATTTACGAAAAATTAGTAAACAGTCCAATTTACACGTTGCTTACTATTTTTCATTTGGTATTAAAAAATTTTAACGAGTAAAGTCTATCCGCATAAAAGTTTTAACGCACAAGGTCATTTTGAGACAAAAATACCCTTGCTCCTTCATCGTATTTTTTATCGTCATCATCATCCTCCCCATCATGTTTAATGATTGTTCTGCACCCGTAATTCATAATTTAATTGTTCTTGGGATCTGCACTAAACTCCGCTTTTCGAACAAATTCACACTCAAAATCATCTTCGCCGACTTACTAGCCATCTTTCTGGTTGCTTAGACTTGAACGGAGAATTCTACTGTGAATGTTCGTACAGAACACTGATATCGTATATGAAGGTGTGATGATGTATGTATATGAGACTGGATCTTTGTTTATTGATTTCGAAATTTATTACGTATAAGATGGATTCTGGTTTAAAGCTTGTTTATTCTCTTTTTTTTATTGGGATTCAATTTTCAAGTTTACTTTAATGGTGTGTGAATTGAAAAAATAAAAAATAAAGAATAAAAATATTTACATGTGTAAAGCAAGCCAATAGATAAATTTATCTGTGTATCTTACACATGTTTTGAAAGGCACACATAAATTTATCTGTTTGTTATGCATAACAGATAAATTTATATATTTAAAGGGTATTTTCGAGAGAAAACGCGCAATTGGACCTTACGTGTTAAAATTTTTATTGATAGACCTTGCGTATTAAAATATATTTTTTTAGACCTTTGGCTGAAAGTTCAATAATTTAACTATAGTTTAATTATAAAAATATACAAGCCAACTCTATTTTTCCAATAGTATGTGTATACATATATTAAAAATATTTTTTAATAGCAGATAAAAAATGTTAATTTTGAAATAAAGAGAAAGATAAAATGGTTTTAAAATCAAGAGAGTGGAAAAAATTAAAATTAAAATGAATAGATAAAAAAAATAGAAGCTAATTATTGAGATAGAAGAGATGGTGGAGACTAGGTAAAAGGATGAGAAATGGAGAGCGGGGAAAATCTCAATGGGAGTTTTTTTTATTTTGACTTGCTCTCTCGCTGTGATTGAATGAGAATGAATAAAAAGTTTGTGAAATTGACGTGAGAAACATGAATGCTCATATTTTTTAAAATAAATTTCGAACGAATATAAAACACATGAATATAAGTTACACTTTGAAATAAAAGACAATTCTGAATCCACTTTGTACTAATGTCCCATCAAGCCATCTCATACTATTTTGCAAGTTTCACAATATCATTTTGAATCAATTAACACTTCACTATTTTGATTAAATAAAAAAATACTACGTGATGAGTTTAATTTCATTTATTTTAAAATACCTTTAATCATGTTGGTTTTATTCTTCAAATGGTACTAAAACGTACCGAATCAATATACTAATCGGTGTAATATTTAGAACATTGATTTCTCGTAATCTTTACATCTACATTAACTATTGCGGCTTCCGCGAACTATATTTTTGCATTTATTTTATGACCGCAACAATGGATTATTCAAACTTTGCTTGAAAAAATGAGTTTTAAAATGTGGTTAAACATGCTTTTTTTATTCCTTTTAATTAAGTTGATTGTGAGTTGAAGAAGCGTAATTTTATGTAGATTGACATATATTTTTTTAATAACCTGTCAAGTTGAGATCGTAAATTAATAATATTCATGATCTCAGCCCACGAGAGATGTAAATTAGTAGTTCAAGGTAGATGGTATATTTTTAATCGAATTGAAATAGAAAATTAGTGAAGGCGTGCGTAAGTGTTATCCGGACACCTAAATCAAAAACTAAAATAATTAGGGATATTGAAAAGAAATATATTATTGACAAAATTTGCAATAACATATGAATACTTTTTCGTGGAGTCAACGAATCAATCAAGGGAAATTTTGGGGCAGTCCAACTTGATTGGGCTCGTGAGCATCTTGGGCTTAAATTCTCATCCCCCCGCCCCCAACCTTCCAATAGCCACGGCCCAAAAGATAAAAAAAATAAAAAATTCCAATCAGGCTTCTAATGTTTCAATGTAAAATATTTTATTTATTTTTTAGTATTTAATTAATAAAAATAATGTAAAATAATAAAATATTTTATATTAAAAGAATAAAATAAATGTATATAAAAACGTATAAAAATTATTTTATGTGTCAGCAGCAGCATCAGTAGTGGTGTGGTGATGGCAACGGTAGTGATAGTGGTGGCAATGAAAGCATCAGTAGTGTAGATGATGGTAACGGTATGTGTAGTGAAAGCAATAATAATGCGGTGGAAGTGTTGGTGGTGGAGGACGAGGAAAAGGTGATTGTAATAGCGATGGGAGTGACAGCAACGATGGTAATAGTAAGTTGGGAAAACAGTGGTAGTGGTAGTCAAAGGGACATCGATGGTGGTGGTCAAAGAGATATCGGTGGTGGTGGCAGCGGTAATTGTGGAGGTGGCGACGTGGCGATGGTGGCAATACTGACAGTAATAGCAGTAATGGTGGCGGTGGGTGTAGCAACTGTGGTGTTGACGACGGCGATGGTAAATTGTGACCTATAGCGGTGACAGTTATGGTGGTGGAGGTAGCAACAGTGTTAGTAGCATATATTTATTTTTTTTTAAATATTTTTAAAGTATCACACAGACATCGAAAAAAAACAAAAATATTATTAAAAAAATAATTTTACATAAAAAAATATTTTTTATTATAGAATATTTCATGTAAAATAAGCAAAGTCTCATTTACTTCAATTCTCACTTCACCCCAACCAAAATAAAAATAAAACATTCCCAGTTAGAAATGTAATGGCCACAGCCCAAAAATCGAAAAGTTAATTATGAATTAATCCTTTTTATAAGAGTTAGTAGGAATATTGGTCCAATAATTAAGTTTTTTTTAAAGATATAATAATATTTTTATAATAATATTTTTAATATGAATAATATAACCGTATCTCACTCACTCTCTTACCCTCTTTCAGTCCAAACTCTACATGCCTCTCTCTCAATCAAACCAAAGCTACCCCTTCTCTCTCTACACGAAACCGAAACGCGGCTCTTGCCCTTGACGCATCGCCTTCCACTTCTCCACCGACGGCGAGTCTCAATTCTTCACGGTTTTCACTTGAGTCCTCGCCGCTCCTCCTTCTCTTCCTCCTCGCCGCTGCCGCTGCCACCGCCGCTCCTCCTCCCCCTCATCCTTGCCGCCGCCACCACTCCCCATCCTCCTCCTCGTCGTTGCCGCTCATCCAGATCTGGACCAACCACCACTGTTAAGCTTTAAGCTCAAGATTTGGACTCTCCCTCCTCCTCCAGATCTAGACTCTTTCGTCGCTGCCGCTCCCTCCTTCTCTAGATCTGGACCATTGCCGCTCGTCTTCCTCCTCCACCGTATATTAGCTCAATTGAGATTTACGAGGCAGTGATTCTATTTAGGATCTTTTTGTTACCTTTTATTTTTTCTTGGAAAAACTTTGATTCATTGATAAGTTTTGGTTGGATTTTTTTGCCTTCATTGAGAAGTTGAAGCTTTGATAATGGAAGATTGAGCTTTCGATTTGAATTTTTCTTTGAGAAATTTAACTGAGAAACTTCTCAGTCTTCTTATTCTTCTTTCGGTTTTCAGAAATTTAACTAAAAAAAATTTCAGTACAAAATTTTGTTTCAAACTGAGAAATTATTTTTTTTTTATTGGCAAAGAGAAAAGATTTATATATATATATATAAATAAAGAGGGTAAATAGCATCTAAAACAAAGGAATAACCTTGCATATATGTGTCACACTTCTTCGAAGAGAACACAAACAACCCCACGGTTCTGGTATGAAAGCCTCAGTTCTCAGCAACAAACTAGATAAAACAGAGCAGACCACAAGGCAATTTCTCTTGAAAATTTTCTTACTGTTTCTTCTTCTTATTCTTCTTTCATTTTTTTAGAAGATTAATTTCTAAATTTTTTAGTACAAAAAAATTTAATAAAGAATTTTTCAGTATAAGAAATTTTTTAGTTAATTTTTTTGTACTGAGAAATTTTTTCAGCTAATTTTTGAGAATGAAAACTCTCTATAGAATGAAGAAATTAGCATCAAAGAAAGATGAAGAGATCGTCTAAAAGAAGGTGTGGCCGGCGTCGAAAAGTGTAAGTTGAATAGTATTACCATTCTACGTATAGATTGAAAAGTGTTTAAGTTGGATAATATTGCCAATTCTATGCGTAGTTAGTGTCGAAATGTGTCAATTCGAAATGTGTCAATTTGAATAATATTACCGTTCTATATAGTTAAATAGTGAATTACTCATGTCTAAAGTCACTTTTTTATTTGTCTAAATTTATGATATAATTCTATGCTACTTTTTTAGTATTTATTTAAAAATCAACATCGAGTTACATTTCAATAAATCATTTTGTTAATTATCTAGGCATAACATTCTTAAATTAAGCAAAACCCTTTTTATTCTTATTTTTCTTTTTATATCATTTTAGAAAACAAATTATTCTTGAAATAAACATTAGCAACTAATAAAATTTATGGAGAAAAAATTATAAAACAATTTTTTTTCATTTAATGTTTTCCCAGTCAATCAAGTGGGAATTTAAAGTAATTTTTATAGTTTGGGAAGTAAGATTCATTTTTTTGAAAATTAATTTGACCATCTTTCAAATTGTGTATTTTTATAATTATTTTTGTCAAATTAATCTTGACCTCAAAATTTAATTATAATGCATGTCAACACGTTCAACCGTTGTAGAGAGAGAGAGAGAAAAAAACACATTTTTATGAAAACTACCTTGGCCATAGATTTGAATTAAAATATATGTCTAACTAATCAAAAGATGAGACAAAAATCTAAAATGTATATGTAACCGTTCAAAAAAATGACACCTAAAACATTTTATAAAAACTGAGCTCCCTTATTTCATATATTGTAATGATTATATATTACTAGTATTGGTAAAATTAAGTTATTAAATAGGAATATTATTTTTTAAAATGGGTGAGAGTTTAAATAGAGTATTTTAAAAATTAATGTTTTTATTTAATATTTTGACTTATTTATTGTTTTTACTTTTCTACCAAATTGGCTGTGTTA
>JAOTRH010159851.1:0-12894 GCA_034768845.1 Heliamphora exappendiculata | reverse complement strand
CTAATTAACAAAATCACTCCCTTGCCTATATATAGGCCTATATGTAAGAAAGAAAGGAAGCAACTTAGGATATGCAAATACAAAATCAAGATGGAAGCATCAAAACATTTTGTGCTAGTTCATGGGATATCCCACGGAGCATGGTGTTGGTATAAAGCTCAAGCCACTGCTTGAGACCGCTCGCCACAAGGTTACCGCATTGAACCTCGCGACTTTTGGCATCAACCCACAGCAGATCTCTGAACTTCGCACCTTTTACGACTACTCGACGCCATTGCTGGAGTTCATGGCGTCGCTCCCTCCAAGAGAAAAGGTGATACTAGTTGGGCATAGTCATGATGGCATGAACGTAGCTTATGCCATGGAGAACTTTCCAGAGCAGATTTCGTTTGCCATCTTCGCGACCGCTTACAAGTCATTCATCGTTTGTATAAGTATTATTTTTCTTTTCACTTATTGCGTGTAATTACAATTCCATGTGCAGGAGCAACGACGCTGGCAAGGCCAGGATCGTTGTTTTTGAATGACTTGCCGAGTGAGAAGAAGTTCACGACACAAGGCTATGGATTAGTGACGCGGGCTTTTGTTAAGAACGAAGTTGACCTGGGGATAACACTGGAGTTCCAACGATTCATGCTCGAGAATACTCCTGTGGAACAAGTGGAGGAAATCAAGGACTCGGATCATATGTTAATGATTTCACAGCCTAAAGAGCTCTGCGACCGTATCTTGAAGATTGCTCATAATCTCGCCTAAAATTATTATCTATGAAGATATATATGTATTGTAACTCTGTGTCTTTATTATCATAGCCTTTAGTGTTGTTAGTTGTCATTAATAGTTTTTTTTTTAATAATTGGGTGTTTGGGCTAGCTTGCAAACCCAAAACCTAACCAATTATATTATCGTTAAGTTAATAAATGTATTGTTTTGGTTGCATTGTTATCCATTTGAATCTCGCTACATAAATAATAATGGGTCAACGTACGGCTTGTTTAGATAATTTGCTTATTTTTTAAAGAAAATAATATTTAGACATACTTTACATTATATTTAGGTCTAAATAGCATTACTCTTGTTAAATTCACAATCATGTGAGTTACTAATACTTTGATTAAAAGCATCAATTAATTGCAATACGGTGGGTATATACGGTCTTTTATGATTGTTGGGCCATTTATTTATGGCAAATGTATACGACATTAAGAAAAAAGAATGCTAAAATAATGCAAAACAAGAATAGATAGATTCATAAAATTATATCAGGACTAGCTTGGATTCACACCTTATTGAGGAATCAAGTACCGTACATTGTTCTTAATTTTAAAAAAGAATGGTAAAACAGTTAACTTTATCTATTTGTGAAATTCCATTGACATTTATCTTTATTTGTTTTTTTTTGTGAATTCTATTCTTTTTGCATTATTCTAGTATTCTTTTCTCTTAATTTAGTGTAATTTTTTGGGATTTAAGTATTAGTTGCACTAATTTTATAAAAAAATGCTATTTTATGATTAATTTGGAAAATATAGTTGTACAGTGATATATACTGAATCTGACAGATAAATTTCTATATTCGATTATTTTTAAATAATTTTTTCTTTAATTTCTATCTCATCAGCATAATTGAGCTTACATGTGTACGAAAACCCAGAATTAATTTTATAATTTTTGAATTTCTTTTTAATTCTTTTAGATATTTCATGTGTAACTTCTATAAATAAAATTGAAGGAAAATTAGGTATGGAAAGCATTTAATCAATTTGATCGGAACCTTTAAAAGAAATTAAATGTTTTCTCATTAATTCAAGTATTTATTTCAAAAATAAATCGTGTTATTCCAGTTATACAGTGAAATTTTTATTTGTTCTTCATGAAAACAACTTTTTTTACAATGAAATTTATAAGTTATTTGAAAACAATTAGTATTCATCATGAATACTATTTGATAAATCTTGACAATAAGCTGGTTGAAAAGTTAATGTTATGTAAAACAAACTTTATTTGATAACTCAGGGTTCCGAACTATTTTACGCACGCTTCGACTAATTTCTAGAGTATCAATTCCACCGCCCACTTACGAGATCCCAGTTAAAGTCTAGACAAAATTTCGTATAGACTGACCCCAAAAAATTAATAGCACATAAGATATTTCAAACTTGAGACCTAAATCGAAGCAAACCCATAAGGCCCAAGCTTCGACCACCAAACCAACTCCTTAAAATTTATGTAAAACGAACTTGTAAAATAAAAATTATAATATTTTGAAATTTGTAGAAAAAAAATGCATTTGATTTGTGTATTAGCCTATAAGTTTTTATGTAAAATATTCTTTTTCTAATTTAGCTAGAGGACTAGATATCGATTATTGTCAATATTGTATTAAATTCTTAATAAGGGAGATTTGCAGCCAAATCAATTGATCTTTTTCCAACTTAATTTTGTATTTAGCAAAATTACATTTCAATTATAATTTATTATTTATTATTTTGTTTTACTTTTTTAATTGCTCTTATCAAGCTATTGCAGGAAAATAAGAAAAAATACTAAGAAATAAAAAAAATTGCAATAAAAAATAGAGTAATGCTATTTAGACCTACTTTACAGGCCTACTTCATATGTCTACTTATGTAGCATAATTAAATAACTAATGATTTTCTATTGTTAAGTGGACAAACAAGTAATTTCAACTATACCACATAAATAGGCATGTGAAGTAGGCTTGTAAAGTACGAATAAATATTATTTTTCAGTTAACAATTTCAAGAGTTTGATGAACAATTCTTTCATTTTCTGAGTGTCCAAAACCCACATAAATCATTTAATATGTCTGCAACGTAAAATTTATGAAGACATTTAACGATTGAACAATAAAAAGAAACATAACCAAGGAGTGAATGTTAAGTTTGTTTTGAATTTTTCAAGATTCAAAGGCTGGCGCTAGCAGAATGCTAGTTGGGCATTCGAGCGTTGGGACTCCAGAAGCCAGCGCTAGTTGGGTCCTCGAGCGTTGGAACAATAGAACCAAGCACTAACAGAGTACTATAAGGCGCTCGAGCACCGCAACGTTCAGAGACCTAGAAGTGTATGGCGTTAGTACGCGCTCGTTGAGTGTTCGAACGCCACCGCGACGAACCTAAAGTTATGTTTAGGATTTTTTCTAGAAACTTGTATATATGGACCATTTGTTTCATCAAGAGTCATGAAAGATACACTAGAGATGCTCAGTTTGAGGCTAGAAAGAGAGAAAAACTTTGTACTTCTTATTAATTATAATGGATTGTCTTTTCCTCGCCCCATGGGCGTAGGGCCTGCCCTAGCCTAAGGGCAGTAAAGTCATGGTTTACACCCCTAATTTTTGATAAATTTTTAGGGCTCCCAAAATATATATATATATATATATAATTTTATATAACCCAACTCAATTAATAGACAAAGAGTCCAATATTAGTTTTTCTCTCAAAACCCATTTAAAAAATAAAGGCCCATTGTACACTACCGAAAACAAGAATCCAATCTGACATTCTCAAACTAATTCAATATTTTCCATTTCATAATTTCATTCAGCCGAGAAACAGAAGTGTAGAACAAGTCTTAGGGTAATTCTCATTCAGCCGCACTACAGCTCTCGGTCGCTGCCGCTCTCCGGTCATCGCCGCTCTCTGCTCACTCATCGCTCGCCAATCACTCAAATGTGTGCATCCAGACCTAGCTCTCTAAAACTTCCTTACGTTCCTGTACCTAATTTCTAACTGTGAGTAGCCTATGATACTTAATTGGTTATTGATTTCTAACTATTAGTCATCAAAAACAAAAGCCCCTTGTTATACGATGTGTGAATCTTTTTAGTTATAATTTTTTTGAGTTGATTTTATTATTTATTTTCTTAATTTGTACAAATTTTTAAGGGGCCCTATTTTAAAAGTTCTCTTTAGGGCCTCTAAAACTCAGGACCGGCCCTCTAAAACTCAGGGCTGGCCCTACTTGAACGTATGCACCTTGTTGAACCGCGTATATTCCTGTGTTCTTGATTATTCTTTGTTGTTCTCTATTATTTTGCATAGTTTCAAGCCAACGGTGTTTGTCGGCTGCACAACAAGTGGTATCAAAGTGTATAACAGTAGAAGAGATCTGGTATAAGCTAGAAAATATCTATATGAAGATGAATTTGGCAAAGCAAATTGTCCATGAAGCTCAGTTGTATGGAGTGCAAATGAGGGAAGGCACAAGTTTGTTAGAACATTTAAATACTTTTAATATGCTCATTATATAGTTAACTAGCTTTGAGGTTGAAGTGGATGAGGAGGATAAAGTGATACTCTTATTGCCATTGCTTCCAACAATCTATGATCTTCTCGTGACAATGTTGATATACGGGAAGGAAACTCTTGAATTAGAAGAGGTGATCGGTTCTCTCCTATCAAATGAAAAGATGAAATTAAAGGCATGATAAAACAGATATAGAGGAATGAGTTGTGACTAAGTCTAAGTCGAGCCGAGGAAATAGTAAGTCAAATGAGCAGGGTTCTAGCAGAGGAAGATCTCAGTCCAAGTCACGTGCAAAAAAGAATGTGGAGTGTTTCTACTCTCACAAAACTGGTTATTACAAGAACTAGTGCCAAGAACTAAATAATCATATCGAGGATAAAAAGAAAGGAAAGACCCCATCAGAGTCTACTAGTTTTACAAAAGAGACATTAGATAGTGAGCTAAACGCATATTTACTTTCAGTATCTCTCAGTTGCAATTTTTTGTCAAAATTTGGATATTGAATTTAAGGTTCTCTTCCCATATGTGTCCAACTAATGAGTGGTTTGATACATATAAACCATGTGACGATGAATAGCTCTAATGGGGAATGATACAACTTGCAAAGCCATTGGAATTGGTATAGTAAAAATCAATATGTTTGATGGAGTTGTGAGGGTTTTGGAGAATGCCAGGCATGTTCTAGGGCAAAAGAGAAATTTCATTCCTTTGGGAGCATTGGACTCTTTGGGTTATGGGTACACAGTAAAAGGTGGAGTAACAACGATCAGCAAAGGAGCTTAGTCAAAAGAGATTGTCTATGGAACTTTGACACTCACCTCTTTCACGTTGAGGTACTGCAAAACAAAAAATTATAAAACCAGATCTAATTTATCGTAATCGATTAATTAATATGTTAGTTAACCGTATTCTAAAACACCATAAAAAATTATTGGCTTATCAAATTTTCTACATGGAGCATGGTGCTAGTACAATCGCTGCTTGAGTCTGCCAGCTATAAGGTCACCGCATTGGACCTTACTGCTTTCGGCATCAACTTGACAAGTATCGAAGAAGTAGAAGCTCAGCACATTTCACAACTACTCTGTGCCACTGTCGAAGTTCGTGGGGTCGCTACCTTCAAACGAGAAGGTGATACAAGTTGGGCATCGTCTCGGTGGCATGAACTTAGTTTTTGCCATGAAGAACTTTCCAAAAAAGATCTCAATGGCCATCTTTGTGGCTGCTTACATATCGGATATCGTGCACAAGCCCTCATATGTTATCGAACAAGTACCCAAGAAAATTAGCTTTTGTTAAAAACTTTTTAAAGAAAATAGTACCAATTTATTTGTCGCGATTTTTGTTTTTTGTTTTTTTTTCCCATAGCCCTTGAAGGATACGTGTGATACCACATTCCACATCGGTGAGAGAGAGAAAGTTAATTTAGTATATAAAAAACTTGTTGGCTACTACTAATAATTTGACTTAAGTATTTTGGATCACGTTGTTAAACTCTTTATTCAAGTTATTACATCAATAGTTTGCTTTGAACGTTACAAATGATATTAGAGCCAACTCTAGATCCTATTTAGGGCTCCGTAACGGTGTGAATAGAAAAGTAGAGGCTCCATAGAGTGGTAAATGCCCCAAGATTGTATTTTTGTGTACGCTAATGGACTGTTCTGTGTCCGCTAATGGGCTACTATCTACATTCCAACCAGGAGAAGAACTTAGGCCATGCGATGAGAACGTCGAGTCTTTGAGTGAGGGATATTGTGATATCCCGTCTCATATTTGTGGGAGATAAAAAGTTAATCTGGTATATAAAAAAACTTGTGGGCTACTACTAATAACTTGGTTTAAAAATTTTAGATCGCGTTATTAGGCTCTTTATTCAAGTTATTAGATCAGTGGTCTGCTTGAATCATTACAATACAACTCCAAAAACATATTTGGACACTACATTCGAAAATTTTGGTGATCTAGAAAATCCCCTAGTAACAATGTCGTCGCATCCCAAAATGCTTTGGACCAGTCTCTACGAACTATCTCCAGCCCAAGTTTTTCACTTACGGCGTACAATTGTAATCCCATGTGCAAGATCTCACACTAGAAATAATGCTGGGGAGGTCAGGATCATTGTTTTTGAACGATTTGCTGAGGGAGAAAAAGTTTGTTGGTGAATTTCACAATGTCACTCCATGCAAAGAGCTATAAGTATATTGGTGTGATGTCGAATGTTATAAAAAACTTGAGTATGTCTCTTAACACCAATTGATTTTGGAAGAAATGGTAGCTCATCGTCTGACAACAAAGTTCACTAAGGAAGGCTATGGGTCAGTAACACGAGCTTTTGTTACGAGTGAGGATGACAAGGGGATAACATTGGATCTCTAATAATGGATGATTGAGAACAATCCTGTGAAACAGGTGGAGGAAGTCGAGAACTTAGATCATAAGATAATGGTTTTACAGCTTGAAGATTGCTAATAACCTAGCCTAAAAATTATTCTCGACAAAAATAAGTATCATAACTCTATCTCTCTTTATTGCAGGTGTTTAGCATTGTTAAAACTAATAACTTATAGATTGTAAATTGTAACAAAAATTGTAAATATTTAGTAAAAATTATAGCTAATAACTGAAATAGAAAAAAAATTAATTATAATTTGGAATAGAAGTTGTAGGTATTTGAAAAAAATTATAACTTATAATTAAAATTAATAATAAAAAATTAAAAGCTATCGACAATAGCTTTACCAAACACCCTCATTATCACGACCGGCGGTGCTGGTACTTGTGTTAATGAATTGTTCTAGTTGCATTGTTCTCTTTTTAATTCTCTTTACTTGAATAATAATGACTTATCAACACCTCTTATATAATCATCATACATATTTATTTATAGTAATAATTTCATTACTTTTTTGCATTATCTTGATTAGAGTAATCAAGAAAAAAAATTATAATTAAAAAATCAACTGTATTCAAAACTAAGCTAAAAGAAGAATAATTTGGCTATAAATCTATCATAATAAAAATTTAATAAAATAAAAATAAAGACGCCAAATTAGATTTGCTTTCTTTCAAATGCACAGATGTAACAAAGGCAATCAAATTGCCTCACGATATTCAGTTTCTTCAATCTCAGACGCTTCGGGTTTACTTTTATCATCCTAAGTGGTTATTGTAATTTGTATCAATTGTACTTTTTCACACTTCCAATCATTTCATTTTGTTTTTAAGAATGAGATTGTGGTTCATGCAAATCATCTTCGTAGATTTGAGAATTACTAGCCAAATATTAAGTACTTGATTATTAATACGTTTGGCATCTTCAATCAAAGTAGTAACTTTTGTTCAAAACCTTTCAAATAGAGATCTCAAAACCTTCTCACTAGTTTTATTTTCAAAAAAATTTCCACCAAAAATATAGTAAGCATTCACAATGTTACTCAATTTTTCGTAAAAATTATTAAAAGAATCTTTTTCAAGCATAACTAAAGATTCAAAACTAGTGGTGAGTCTATAAAGTTTTGCTCTTTTTATTTTTAATAGCTTCATGAGAAACACAAAATATTCCAAGCTTCTCTAAGAGTGTTGCACGTAAAAAATACATCCAAACTCTCTAGGTGTTACATTATTAAAAATTGTATTCAATGTTTTGCTATTTTACCCAGCATCCTCATCTTAACCTTCCAATATTAAAAGTTATTTATGAAGGAGTAGAGGCCTAATAGTGGAAGAGCCTTCTTTAAACATATCGACCATAGCAAATTAATTCCAAAATCACTTTTGAAAAATCTTTCAAAAATAATAAAGTGAACCCACTCCATCACTATTTGAAAATCAAAATCTCTTTCTTTGGTTTGATTTGCCACTAAATATACTCAAATAAATAAACAATCACACAATCATAAAAGACAAGTAATTTTTAACGTAAAAAAACCTCAAAGGGTACAAAATCATGGAACCTAGTATAGAAATCTTCCACTATGATCCAAAAGTAGTTACAAGAAACCCTACAACCAAACTATGAATTCACATCCATGGCCGTAAGTCGATCTTACTGAATTCACGATCTCTACCTTCAGAGTTCAAATCATGCAAATCTGAATCCTCAAATCCTCAACAATTGGAATCCACCAAAGATGCTTTGACTGCCTTTGAACTCCTCTAAAGGATTTGAGGTTGATAAAGAAATCGAACAATTTTGAGTGAAGATCTTCTTCCTAAAAGATCCACCACCTTATGACATAAACCTTGGTGCTTGACTCGTGCGTGAGCACCAGTTGAGCACGAATCATCTAAACATAAAACAAAGGCTTTGAAACTCTGATTTTTCACTCATGTTGATACCAAATTTGATATAACTTAATATAACGGGCCATGCCAGAGATTCACAAGATTGTTTGTATAAAAATATCAAAAAGGCAAGTACAACTCAAATGGTGCATGTCAACCAGGATTGCCAATCTAATAGGAGATACTCTAGAACCCAACAAACTCCTCCAGTATCACCCCAGAAAAACCATTAAAAAAAAAAAAAAACCTAATCTCACCACTCTTTCGAAGTTAATTACTGCTTAAGACAAAGCTCCTCAAATCTTGTTAACCTGCAATAAAGATTAAAGAACAAATCTGACAATCAAAACAGAATGGTAGATTTATTTTATTTTATTTTTTTTAGGGTGGGGGGAGGTCTCACACCGCTCAAAGCTTATTAATCTCATCATAAAAAGCTTAAATTAAATCAGTTGGTTAGTAGAAAGTGGACATCATCAGAAGATTCAAAATATGTGAGTTCATTATATGCGTCTGTGTACACAAGGATGGATGGATGCACAATGAAAGGAAATTTACCTTTCAAGGAAAAAATAAAAAACAATCAAACTTCCAAAAACATAAAATGCCACATTGCGTAATGCATGTTGTGATACCACATTCCACATTCGTGAGATATAAAAATTAAGTTCAGTATATAAAAAAACTAGTGAGCTACTACTAACAACTTGGTTTAAGCATTATAGGCTGTGTTTTTAGGCTCTTCATTCAAGCTATTAGGTCAAGGGTCTACTCCGGTCGTTATAAATGGTATCAGAGCCAACCCTGGTTTTCAGGCAGAGCTCCGTGGTGGTATAGACAGAGGAGTAGAGGCTCTGGAGAGGGGTCGAGATGCCAAGGTTGTATACCTTGTGCACGCTAATAGGCTGGCCGCTCTGTGTCCGCTAATGGGCTGCTATCCACATCCCAATCAGATAAAGAACTTGGGTCGCACGACGAGGGCGTCGCGTATTTGAGTGGAGAATATTGTGATAATGTTAAGTCACCAATTATCCTAAAAGTGTAAGCGGTTAGAAATAGGCCTAACAATGTATATCAAACTATCTAATACTCCCCCTCACGTGCAACCCTAGCTTACACGTGAAGAGGCAAACAGACTGAACTGAACAGGTGTACCAACACACACAGTGCACAATAATAGAAAAATACATATCACGAGACTTGAACTCAAAATCTCCTGGAACCAGAGGTCCGATACTATGTTAAGTCACCAATTGTCCCAAAATCTTAAACTCTTAAAAAATGGGTCCAACAATATATATCAAGCTATGTAATAAATAACCCATCCCGCATCGATGGAAGATAGATATTAAGTCTGGTATATAAAAAAACTCGTGGTCTACTACTAAAAACTTGGGCTTAAGTATTTTGAGTCATGCTATTAGGCTTTTTATTCAAGTTATTAGAACAGTGGTCCACTTGGGTTGTTATACATGTAACGATAATACATGAAGGCCCATGAATCAGAAACAACATATGTATACCCACACATATATATATATATACACTAATAAAGTAACCACCCCACCCACCAAATTCTTTCCTTCGCCGTAGAGACGAACAAAACTAGGAATATTATTTGGTATTCCACTATTATTATATATAGAGAGTTGAGGCCCAGGCATAGCATCACGCGTTGCCCCTTTGATAGGCTAATACCATGAAGTCGTGTGGTCAAATAAGTACCTCTGCATCATAAAATGTCGCCTCGTGACACTTAAGGCTTGTGTGGACAATGATTTTTTAATGATATGATCGACATCAATGATAAGTGGTAGTGAGGGAGCTCTTCAACCCTGCTCAACCTAATTCATATGATTCATTGAGTTGTAGCCCTCATTTTGAACTTCGGGATGAGAGGTGGCATTGCCATGCATTCACACAATAATTTTGAGAATACTTGGTGGGATGATAGAAGCAGTAGCATTTTGTTGCACTTTGATTGAGAATTGCACTTGGATGCATTTTGTCAAATTCAAAATGGGTAGGCTATTGGCAAAAACAATTTGGTTATGAAGGTAAAAAAAAAAAAACCAACTCTTATGTCATCATTGGGCAATTTCCAGGTTAAGGCCTATGGTATCCGTTTGTATACATGTGCAAGTAAAAGCATACAAACCTATGGTACAGCTATAGACTTGAGAAGTAGTGAAACATGGATATCTTTATTCAATCTCAGTGGGTCCATGGACTTGCACAAAACTCAGTTGCATCATCCTTTTTATAGGAAGGCCATTAATTGATTTCCAGAAATGGGGTAGAAGAAATGAAAGAAAATAAACAGTTCTAGAGCTTATTTCCCATTTTATTAGAGGGTTTTGTTGACAAGTTAAATGACATTCCACCCAAGAAGGAGAATACAGGAAGAATATCATTACGATTCACAATATGAAGAGAAAATGATACAGGAAGAATATCATTATGATTGACAATATGAAGAGAAAAATGAAGGAGAAAATAAGCACACCTTTGCAAAAGCACTTCTGGATTGTATGGGAACAAATTTTTTTGATGGAGCCTCTGCATCGATTTTTTCAATGAAAGCAAACAATCCTTGGCATTCTCAAATGGTAGCCTAGTAACTCTACAGCGCTTGCTACTATTCACAATGGATTTCTGGTATTGTTTTCCAAGTGGAGTAATCCCCTTACTTTTCACTGATGAAGAAGTTAGATGCCCAGCTAAATCTGGTCCATCCACAAGAACTTTTCTTTTCTTGGCATTCTTGCCAGATGGTTTATGTATATCTCTCATATTTGGGACATTCGCTTCTACTGAAAACTCCACAAATACATTCCACGAAGCACATACGGCACCCAAGGACCTAATAAGAAAAATATGCCAAAGAAATGGGGGAAGTGAGAAACACAACAAAAACACCCCTAAATTTGTGAAGTATGAGATATAGAGCTCAGCCAAAGTTCCATCCTCTATCAGCATCCCGCAATGCATTGTGACAGAAACCAAAAACCAAAATACCATTCCAAACTAAGGTAAGCTCAAAAAAACATGCAGGCTTCTCACCATGCGTAAAGGAGCAACAGTTTTTTTCATGCACTGATTCATGTATATGTAGTGCTAAAATTTAAGCGACTACAACTACCTGAAAAGATATTCAGCAGAGCTGGCTCCGGTGTCTTTTGAAATTAGGTAATCAAGAAGCACTTGATGATCATAGTGTAACTGCAGACAAGACAGAGGAGTGTGTGTATTACGTTATTCAAAAACTTCACCAGCAAGAAAAGAATAGAACATACAGAAAGTTAATTTGTACGAATGAAATATAAGCATGCACATGTTAAGAATAATGGAAAGCCGTACCCCAATCGGTAGGCGAGCTTTTATTTATAATCAATTTAGAGAACACTATTACAATCATACACCTACATACGCCGAATAATAATAACATAATAGTAATATAATAATAATAAGCTACTAACACCCTTCTCAAGCTGGAGCATATATATCTACCAAGCCTAGCTTGTTACATAAATAAGAGACACTCAGACCCGGTAAAAATTTAGTAAAAATATCAGCCACCTGTTCCCCTGTAGGGATAGACCCAAATGTAACTACACCTTTTTTATATTCATCACGGATAAAGTGACAGTCAATCTCAATGTGCTTCGTTCGCTAATGAAAAACTGGATTTATGCCAATATAAATAGCGGAAGTATTATCAACTCAGAGTCTAGCTGAGCCTTTAAGTGGAAAGTGTAACTCTGTCAAAATTTGTTGAAGTCACATAATCTCAGCAGTTGCTAATGCCATAGCTCGGTACTCGACCTCTGCACTAGACCGGGATACCACAGTCTGCTTCTTACTCTTTCAGGAAATCAAATTCCCACCAACAAATATAGAGTAACCAAATGTGGATCTTCTATCAAACGTACATCCAGCCCAATCAGCATCAGAGTACCCTTCTATTCCCATATGACCATGATCAGACAGCTGGATTCCCTTACCTGGATTTTTGTGTAAGTACCGAAGAATACGTAACACTGCTTGCCAATGGAGAACACGGGAATCAGACAAAAACCGATTCACTACACTCACTGGATAAGCAATATCTGGACGAGTCATGGTCGTAAGATAATTAAGCTGTCCCACTATACATCGATATTGTTCAGGATTCGGAAGAACCGCTCTTTTCGGCTCTAGCTTGACACTAGACTCTATAGGTGAGTCCACTCCTTTAGCATTCATATATCCTGCTCGTTCAAGAATATCAAGAACATACTTTCGCTGAGAAATGAACACACCTTTAGCATTCCTGGTTACTTCAATACTCAGGAAGTA
>JAOTRH010159840.1:0-12894 GCA_034768845.1 Heliamphora exappendiculata | reverse complement strand
AACTTAAAAATAAAAATAAATTAATAAAATAGAGTTAATGTTTTTATTTTAATTATTTTTGTATTTAGTATTTTTTTATTTTTTAATTAAAAATTTTTAAATAAGATTTTGTAATTAAACAAAAAAAATAAAAATAAAAATTTTAAAAACACTGTTTCAACAGTGTTTTCCGTCCAAAAGTTAACTTAACGGAAGTTAACTTTTGGACCTAAGTGTTACAAAATTGAAAATATAAGGGGTGTAAGTGATATTTCAGAAAATAGAGGGAGTGTCAGTGTTATTACCCTTAAATACAAGGAGTGTAAGTATAATTTACCCAATCAAAAAATACCTTTAGATCATGGTTTTTATTAAATTTGGAACTTGTAACTAAGCACCTCAATCTAGCTCAACCAATAGGGGATCCTTTGCAAGCATTGGGGTCTTGAAAGCATGGTTATAGATACGGGATACAAATGCCATAGGGATATGGCGATACTACAAAACTAAGAAAAGTAGGACACGGCGATACTACAAAATTAAAAAAAAAAGTAGGATACGAATATATTATCTGTTTAGCAAAATATGCTTGTTTGATAAAATGAAACAGATAAATTTATCTGTTTAGCAAAATGCGCTTGTTTGATGAAAAGGATAAATTTATCTGTTTCAATAAACGTGTTTTCAATAATGCTGATAAATTTATCTGTTTCATTATGTGTTAAAATAAAACGGATAAATTTATCTGTTTAGCAAAATGTGCTTGCTATACAAAACAGATAAATTTATTTATTTGCTAAACATAACAGATAAATTTAGAATAGTAACAGATAATTTGTCTTCTTCTTCTTAGATTTTTCTTCTATTTTTGTTTGTGCATAAAATCTCAACAACTATCTAATGATTGGAATGAATTAATGCATCTAAGGGATTCGAGGACGGTGACCCAATCGCCGCCGAGTTGTCGTTGGGAAAATCAGTTTCAGTGAAGCAATCTTCCATAACAAAAGCTCACGATCCAGAACACAAAGTTGGAATCCGATGCCAATATCACTAATTATTACGCCCAAGGAAGAACATGGTTGTTGCATAGAGGTATTTTCGAGAAAAAGCTTACTTTCTAAATAGGTTGGACCTTACACGTTAAAATTTTTCTTTATGGACCACTTGTTGTACAAACTTGTGTTTATAGACCTCCGGATGAGAACCCCAATAATCTTTGGGGTTATTATCGATCGTTATTAGGGATGGATTTCGAGTTGGGTTGGGTATGATGGTCCAAGTGAAATTTTGGACCAAACCAAGTGGGTTAAATGGATAAATAATAGTGAGTCGAGCTAGAGTCATATGTAAAAGACAGGTTAAGGGTTATAAATTTCCTAATTAAACTCGATGGTTTTTGCCGTGTCGAGTTGAGGAGCTTGTCTTCTTCGCACTCTCAGCGCAAGGGGAGAGAGCAAGGAATAGGGTTGTGTTATTCTTAGGTCATGTTTGATTAGGGGATTAAGGGATGAAATTAGATTACTAATCTGATGGGACCCACAAGTGAGTTGTTTGTTTGACCAAGGGCTTGAGATTAGTAAGTAATATCATTGGGATTACTAATCACCCATCACCCAAATGCGTAGGATTAGTAATACCACGAGGGGTGTAGTATTTAATTTTAGTACCATAGAATTAAGGCCTAATTTACATTTACACCCCTTGCACATATAAAATACTTTTGTTTTAAATGATAAATATATACCTTACAAAAATAATTCCATCATTAATTTTATAATTTCGTGCAAAACAAGCATATTATTATATAATTTACTCTCTAAAACAAACAAATAGTATGGGATTCATTTCTTGTTACTAATCCGATCTCATTATTAGTAATGTCAAAGATAATCCCACCTTGTTACTAATCCCATTGACCATACACCGGTAATCAAACATGGCATTAGGGTTGCCCCCTCATGATTCACCAAGATAGTGAGAGAGGGAGATTGGGAGAGGAAAGAAGGAAAGAGCTCAAGGTTTTGGCAACAAAAGAGAAAGGAGAAGGTTGGACAAGGCAATGGTGGTTGGCGAAGGGTTGATTGGGAAAGAGGACACTGGGAAAGGAAGAGGGATAGGGAGAGCTCCAAAAAGAGCAATTAGAGATCAAGAGAACAAGTAGCACAGGTGCACAGCCACTTCAAAGTTCACATAATTTCTCTTGATTTAATACCCCTCAGTTTTGACTCACCAGAAAACAAGTAGCACAGGTGCACAGCCACTTCAAAGTTCATATAATTTCCTAATTCAGTACTGGGGGAAAAAATTGGTGGGCAAGGGATTGACATTGTGAAATAGAAATGCTAAAATGACAAAATCCAAAAGTGATAAGAGCTCCAATTTGGAACAGGTGGCCATTAAATCAAGAGAAAACCCCAAACCCAGCAACCGCTTACCTAACTTCTGCAACAAACTCTAAATGATAGACTTGCTCTGTGACGACCGGTTCGTAAATAATAAAAGAAGAAATAGAAAGTAATTAGTTAAAAGAAAATTCCAAAATTTAATTCCAAACAAAATCTTATATTTCATTTTCAAATTAATATTCAAAAGCTAACATCACTTAAGAATTTTCAATAATTAAAAAATTAAGACAAAAATATATTATCTAGTTAGAAAAATAATTTATATAAATTTTGATTATACGATAATTCATAAAATGACATTAAAAGTTTATCTTAAATTTTTGAGAATTTTCTTAATTTAAAATTTTACATCAAAACTTTACTAAGTATAAAATTTGCCCTACCGAACACTTGTTACACATGCAAATTAGCTGCCACATGCAAGGGACAGCTGTCCCATACTCCAGCCTATATATAGTGTCTTAGGCCCCAGTTTTATACACAACGAAGAATGGAGTGAAGGAGCCTCTGATATATATAATCATATATACATATATAATATAATCTTATATAAGCATCTGCCATCGAGCTTCAAAAACTAGAAAAGAACGAAGAAGCAGGCGCGACAGCGCCCACAGCCGCGCCACCTCTCTCTCTCTCTCTCTCTCTCTCTCTCTCTCTCTCCCCATATGTGTATTCTCCCCCTCCCCATAATGTATAAATGAATGTCTCTCTTTCTCACGGTAGCACCACCTCCACGGCACCACGACACCACCGAACATCCCCATGAGCCACAACCCATCCACCCACGCCGAAAGCCGCCAACCCGCAATGCTGCCACCACCAGTAAGCACCTCACCGAGAACACCCATGGCCCATGTATGGACGCAGTGTGTGTTTCATTTTGGTTTCTGTGTGTATGTTAAATTTTTACTGTGTGTTCACGTTTGCTATTTGGGAATTGTTTGGTAGCTTTGCAAATCTTGATACCATGAAAGACTGTTTGGTCTATTGCAAATTGCAAATAAACTTTTAATTTAAAAAGCTAAAAAAATTAATATCAAAAATATTTTATAGAAATGATAAAATATCGAATTTTATTCTTGAGACTAAGCAAAATAAATCAAAGATTTTTTTTACATAAAAAATCTTGAAGCTAACGTTTTAAATTGAATTAAAATTTTCATAAAGAAAAATCAGTGCATGGGTGTGTTCGTATGGGTATGCACTGTGTGTGCATTAGTATGTTTTATCACTGTGGGCATGTGATGCTTGGTTGATAACTGTTTTAAATAAAGGTGCTAAATAATTTTCAAATATGCTAAGAGAAATTTTATAAAATTCTTTTAAAAAGACTAATGAAGTTAATGTAAAGAATTTTTGAATTTTCATATTAAACCAAGTTTAAAGAAGTAAATTGATATTTAAAAAAAAAAAGAAAAAAGTCTCCCTTATTTGATTTAAACTCATGCTTTTAATAATAATAATAATTAAAATATGTATTTAAGGAATAAATTCTCAAAATAAACATTTTAAGAGTTTTGAACTTGAGTGTTTTTATGAAAAAGAAAATCTTATTTTCAAAACTATGGGTAGTACCAAAATAAGTATTTTACGTAGTTCGTCTTTAAATTCTTCTTTTAAATCAAAGTTAGGATTCTAAGCCTAAGAATGAAATATTTTGAAAATAATAATAAAGTAAATCGAGGTTTAAAAATATAAATTGCACAATTTTTCTAAATAATAAACAAATTTTATATCTCATTTTGTTTTACAAGATAAAACAACGAACTACGAGTAATTTTCTAATATTAGTAGTTTGTGTGTTGTTCTCCAGATTAGAAGTATGAGGAATGAATAAATCGGCTGTATTATGATTTAATTGGTGAGTTCTTAGATATTGTGATTTCTTGACTTTTTCTTAACTTGTTTATGAGAGCTCGAAATGATAAACGAAGCCATGAGTGTCTTCTATATTTTTATCGGGCTAATAAGCCTCTGAACACATGAGTTTTGAATACACAATAAATGTATTGATAAAAGTTCGAAAGGTCCCGACTCGGGGGACAGTAAATATACCGGAAGGTCCCTACTCGGGGGGACAGAAAAATAATACCAAAAGATCCTTACTCTGGAGGGATGGGAAAAGAATACCAAAGGGCCTTGCTACTCGGGGGGACAGAAAAATAATACCGAAAGGTCTCTACTTTGGGGGGACAGGAAAATAACACCAAAAGTCTCTGCTCTGTGGAGACAGGAAATTAATACCAAAAGTCCCTAGTCGGGGGAACAGGACAACAATACCGAAAGGTTCCGACTCGGGGGCAGAAAAATATTGAAGGTTCGATGGAATAAAGATGAAAATCAGTATGATGTTTAGTATAAAGTAAAAAGATTCTAACTATATAAAGTTAAACTTGTATAATTCATGGCAAATTAAAAATCTTAATATCTATGCACTCACACTAGCATTGCTAATGAGTTGTTAAAATTATAACAGGTGACGCATTGCTGAAAGTTAAAGGAAAGCGAGAGAAGAATTTCGTTTTGCTATCTCTCTTTGTTATGTAAATTATGAACGCTGTCATCCTTCTAGTTGTATATGTAAAGAAAATATGAATGTTGCATGAATGCATTTTAGTACAGTCTGGGATTTTTTTTTTAAATGAAATTCTGGGAAGCTTAAACGGCAAAAGTTAAGATTTTTAAATAAATCGTTTTCTTATTCATTTTCGAAAAAAAAAATAGAGGCCTCGGGTGGGTTTTGACTCACTGGCCGGCACAGACACCATTATCAGAAATGGGTCGTGACAGAGATGGTATCAGAGCCGACTCTCCTCACCTCTGAGTGTGGGGCCCTGCTGTCTCGCATGACATGTGGGCGGGCTACAGAGTGGGCGGGTCGATAAGGACTGGCAGACTACCGGAGCTGGCAGGCTACTGCACGAGGACGTGTAGCCCTAAGGGGGGTGGATTGTGATATCCTAGTATCCCACATTGGAAAGGGAGAAGAAGTTCTTGGACTATAAAAGAAAAACCTTGGACCCTTACATACAACGAGGCTTTTCCCAGGTGGTAGAAACTAAAGCAGAACTCCACAGTTAAACGTGCTTGGGCGGGAGCAATGCAAGAATGGGTGACCCCATGGGAAGAACAAAACCGTGAGGGCTTTTACCCAAAGCGGAAAATATCGTTGCCATGTAAAGGATTGAGATGTTACATGTTCAGTAGTGCACACTTTTTACAGAAAGCTCCTGACACGTAAAATGTTATGGCAAGTTTTGTCTAGAAGAATACACTCCGTTTCAGAATTCAGACCCCAAAGTGTGTGTTTTGTTGTATGTTTCTAGTTCTAAGAAATTTCATTGTTTGCCAAAAAATTGTTTTGGGTTCCGTTAATGATATTTTGAATCTCAATGTTTCTTTTTTTTCTTTTCATTATTGTTCTTGTGAAACCTAATTTTCAGTTGAGAGTCATCATAACAACTTTTAGGGATTTCTAAATTAGTTTATTGCGGGTTAAGTGTTTTTTTAAGGGTTTTTGGACTTTTCTTGGTTTAGAACGATCTCAGTAGCAGGGCTATAAGGATTTGATTTGCTTAACTCTGATTGATTAACAAAAATAAGATATTTTTTCTCCCTTTTCCAATTTGAAGGATTTTCTCCTTAGAGATTCAAGCATTTCCAAATCCAAGATAATTTGTATTCTCTCGATTTCAAGTCTGACATATCAAGATTAGCACTAGAGAATCTGCCAAAAGAAGAAACAATGCCAATAGACTATGAATTAAAAGGAAACTTAGAAGCCAAGATGTGCCACAAGTAGTGAGGCATATTGCCCCGGGGGGTACTCCATTAAGTGGAACATAAAATGGTCACAAGACTTTTTACAGTTAAACTGCATTTAGTCATCTGCGAGGAATCAGGAAAAATGAAAAAGAAAAAGGAAACATTGCAAAAACACTAAAAATTGGAAATTCAAAGACAAAGCGAAAATAAACCAGGAGTTTACCTCTACCCATAAGCAAAACCCTGTCGAAAATATGCCAGTGTAAAGAGCAGGTATCCATGGAAATGCTACCATCCAATCACAAAACATTGCCCATGTCCAAGATGAAGGATTAATTTGTTGGGTGCCATCAAACCAGCCTCCAAGGAAGTACCATAAAGTTGATAAGAGAGCAATAACGCATACCTGCACATGGCATAAAATTTCTAACCATGCATAAAAATTAATAAGCTGAAACATTTATTTTCCACATGGAAATTGGAACTGCATATTAAAGAAGAAACGGTGGTCAGGGTAGCTTAAGCTTGCCTAATCAACTAACCTCATAACCAAGGAGTGGTAAGAAGTTTTCCCTATCAGTACTTCTTGAAATGTGTTCTGTTCTTAGCATATGGATCCCAAAAAATACTGCACTCAAAAAGTTCAACAAATCTCCAACCTGAAATGAGTAGATTGGGAGACATCACTAATTTATATTGCTTTGAAAGCAGTGAACTGCTCGAGGTGACAAACTCCACTCAGGGAATTCTTTTTCCAATGCTTTTATTATTAGCATGTCCTACAAAATCCATGGACGGACAAGTGATAAGGACTAACACAATGCTTACACTTGGAGGAGATCCACTGGATTCCAACATTGCAACCCCTAAAAGAGACATTAGTGCTCCAAACCAGGTACGGGCAGGAACTGTGGCTCCTAACATACCATCAAGGAGGGGAACCACAACAATCTGAACAAGTCACCCAACAATTTTCAAAATTATGCAGCTAACAAATATCAGAGAAGATACATTCAGTTAATAAACTATGAGTTCAAATGGATCTCCGAGGCACTTTCTTACGGTGAACATAGAAATAAAGGATGCACGCCCAGCATCTGATGTAAGCAGTCCAAGTGCCTGCATAAGATACCCTAGACTGACCCAGAATCCCAACTCCATCCCAGCATTACGGATTTGAGAATCACCACGTGCTCGTAAAACAAACGGAATAAATGGAATCGCTGTAAGGGAAAATCGCATGACAGTGAAGGCTGCTGGATCCATGATCGCTTCAACCTCTTTCACAACTGGAATGTTACTAGCTGCATGGAAAAAATCACTATTTGAGAGAAAAAATATTGTTCCCTGTGCCGATGCCCTAAGATATTTTTACAATATGATCACAATTATACACCAACTAACCACCTGCTAGTCACTTAAATGATCACTCCTTTTGGGCAAGCCTCTGCATTACGAGTAATGAATGAGCAAGCAACAATGTACCATGCATTTGTAGATAAGTAGGCTTTGGCTATCCATAAAATTAGGTTAAATGTCAAGAAGGGATTAGAACCCAACCCTTGTAGCTGACACCAAAGTAGGTATGATGTATCACATAAATAAATTCTTGTCTTCAGATAGTTTATCTAAAGAATCAACTTGTTATTCCCAGGCTCCCAGCTAACAATGAAGAAATGAAGCTATCATTTCCTTGTTCTAAATTTCTACTGTTCTTAGGTAGATAATCTTAAAATAAAACTTGGATATGCATTTAAACATTGAAGGGTATTGCATTTGTGAAGCCTTGTAAGCTGTGAAGCATGGATACTTCTATAAGAGAGTCATATCCGACGCATTCATGTCGGATACTGATACTAGACAATTATGAAATTGAGATTGCAACACTTATTTGCATAGCATGATAATATTGTTAAAGATAATACAATAATAGTTTTCCAACATTATGCTTGCTTCTTAGAGAAGAAGACTGCAATTTGTCCAATTGATGTATTATTAATGCTCCATACTTTCATTTATCAGTTTGCATACACATAGAAGTGAATATTAATAAATAAATAAAAAAGTATAAACATAATGAAATTGGATTTTCAACAATTAAATAGGTAAATATTTATGCATAAAACACTTGTCTGTAAAACAGAAAAGCACGAGGGATGGTTTATTAAGTTATTTCAATATAAATAACTATGAATTGACATTAACATAAATTTTTATAGGACCTCCTTGTCGCCTCTTAAACTAACACTTATATCCTAAATATCTTTATTTTGCATTGAAAAAATTAGAATTAACGACCCATTTGGCCCCTCACTATACCCCGACTTTTAAAAAAGGTCCCTAAATTTTGTTTTGCCTCAAATTAGTCCCATAACTTTTGAAACAGTCCTAATGTAATCATTCCATCCATTTTCATTAAAATATAGATGGTAAATGAGGGGTATTTATGAAAGTTCATTAACCACCCACCTAACACACTCTAAACCATTTCCATTCTCCCATCTGTATATTTCTGTAGAGGAAACCCAAAGCAAATCAAAATCATTCATACCGAAAATTGGTGACAAATAACCAATCAAACCCGAGGCAACTCTAGATTTTGCAGAAGAGTGATGAATTGGACCTTTTGCATGCATGACTGCCAGATGGCACGAATTTGATGGCAGGCACAATGCTGACAAGTTGTTTGCAGCACATGATAGTACTAAGCTTAAACTGCATCAAAGCCTTTCGGTTCAGAAGCGAGTCCAATTCTCCTTGGGCCTTGTGGGGGTTTAGTAGATACCAGACATTTCCTTATTACTATTTGATGGGCTCGGGTCCTTTGCATGATTCAGGTGAGGAGCCACCTTCGGCAGATTTTGAGTTTTTAAAGATCCAGCAGGCCAATGAATTCTAATTATGACAGCCTAAATCTTTAGATTTTTTAATTCTAACTTTTGTGCTGTGATGACATTTTCTTAAGAATCATACTTTGGGTTGTAATGACTTTTAGATTGTAATAAGACTTTTTAACTTTTGGATTGGTTTCTATCTGATGAAGAATTTTTAATGATCTTGATGATTGAGTTGTTTACAATAATTTTAATGCTCTTGATGCTTGATTTCATAAAGAAAGCTCTTCCATTAAAATTGATGTAAACTTTTTGTCAACCGGAACCATGCTCTTTTTTTTTTTTCAATAACAAAATACGGTTACTGGTTTTAGGCCTGTATATGTAAGGTAAGAAATTGCACTGGGATCACTTTAGTCGTGAATCAAACCGAGATTGCGAATAATAAAATAAACACAATCCACTCAACAAAGAGACACGATTTTGATGTGGACAATCCCAACTCAGGTAAAAACATGCGACCAATTCAGGTCCACGTAAATCAAGTACTATCACTTTGAACAATTATAAGAACAAACCTGCAGGCTCAATTGAATCCACTACCAGACGATTTATGTTGAATTTGCCGAATCCACGTGCCACGTTCCTTTGCTTGATCACCACAACATTTAACCCATGATGCCTTTTGCCTTGGAATCCTCCAAGTGACTTGGTTTTTGAACCTTCAATTCAAGTTTTCTGTTTTGAGGAGCCGCCAATCAATAGCTTCTAGGGTATTCTTTGTGTTCTCCTTACCTTTAAAGCTTCTCAAGTCACCTATATATACATTTAGGGTTTCCTCCTCATAGAAACAAGGCCCTGAAAGGTATATTAGGTAACTTTGTCCTGTTTTGCACAGATTTGACCAACTTAGAATATTTCCAAACCATGCGGGATGCAAACAGGATTAAAATTCGCAACTGTCTACCGCTCGAGCGCTGAATTTGTTGCAACTATGTCTTTTGCATCAGTCTGAGATGTCCTAGTTCGAACTTCATGTAATTAAGTCCTTTTATCATTAGGACATTATTGTCTAAAACCATTTAGAACTCGAAACGAATACAAATCAAACAAACAAATACAACTCTATTAGGTTTTGTCTAAAAAATTGTCAAAACAATTTAGAACTCTAAAACTTAACATATTACATTAAGACTGTTCCAAAAGTTCAGGGTCTTATAGCAGAAAGAGAAAACATCAACGAGAAAAACAACACAAACACACGGTTTACGTAGTCCACCAAAAACTAGGGTTACGTCCATGAAATTAAGACGGTTTCACTATGAGATAATGTAATACAATTCAAAAGTACAAAACCTAAACAAAAGCAACGAATAGAAATACCCAAAACGGGTCAAAAGTCAAAAACGGATCAAAAAAATAATCAAACTCCCCATGCCTAAGACAGGGGCCAAATTAAGATAGAATAAAGTTTAGGAAGCATTATAAAACTGAGTATAATTGACAGGCCAAATGAGCTGTTAGCTCAAAAAATTATAAAGATTTCTTACCATTCTTTTATGCATAAAACAATACAAACTATTATAAACGCATCTTTTTTACAAATGTATCCTTGTCGTACCCCTATTCCACTATTTTTTGGGATCATTTCTCCATATTCATATTGTATCGTATTTTTGTTCTCTATCCATGTATGTGCTTCCCCCAATTGATTGGGACAAAGGTGTAACTTGGTTTAATTATATTCATGTATATGCTTCATAGCTTGTCAGATATCAACACAAGCTCTTCTAGTCAACGAGCATATCATCCACATACAACAGCAAGATGATGTAGGAACTGTCAAAACGCTTGACATAGCAGCAATGATCTACCTCTAACCTGATGAACCCGGTATTTTGCATGAAGTTATCAAATTTCTTGTACCACTGCCTTGGAGCTTATTTCAAACCATACATGATCCCCTTCAATTTGCAAACCATGTCTTCTTTGCCTTTTACTACAAACCCTTCAGGTTGATGCATATAGATGTCTTCTTGCAATTCACCGTGAAAGAATGCAGTCTTGACATCCAACTGCTCTAGAAACAAATCCTCTGCAACTATAATTCCCAGTACTATTCTGATTGTTCTCAATTTCACAACTGGAGAGAAAATTTCAATGAAATCAACTCCTTCCTTCTACTGAAATCCCTTGACAACCAATCTTGCCTTGTAATGTTTGCTGTCGTCATGTTTTTCCTTCACTCTGTAGACTCATTTGTTGTGTAGAGCCTTCTTTCCAGCTGGAAGTCCAATCACCTCCCATGTCTGGTTTATCAATAACGAATCCATCTTGTCTTTCATTGCTGACTCCTACTCGATCGAATTCTCGGTCTGTAAGGTTTCTGCATGACTCTCTGGCTCACTACTGTCAGTGAGTAGAATATAGAACATGGATGGTGAAAACCGTTGTGGTGATCTGATACTTATGGAAGACCTCTTAACTGCTGTTAGTGGCTTACTATGTTCTGTCAGCTTTATTATAATTATATTAGCTTTATTATTATTATTATCTGGTGTGGTTGGGCACACCATACCTTATTGTGTGATCTCGTTGTTCCATAAATAAACCGTTGCGTACCCTATTGGGGTTAACGCCTTCATTCAACCTAATCATGTCTGTTAACATGGTATCAGAGCCACCGGACCTCTGGTAACCCTAACCACCACCTAAACCCTAGCCGCCAGACCCAAATCGTCGACAAAAACCACACACCAATAGCCGACAGTCCCAAACTCAAGCCGCCAGTTGTCGACGCACCACCCAAGACCCTTACCGACCACCCAAGACCCTCGACAACCACCCAACAACCCTCACCGACCACTTAAGACCCTCAACAACCACTCAAAACCCTCGCCAACCACCCAACGACCCTTGCCAGACCACCCTAGCCCCTGGCCGCTCATTGTCGCACACCCAACGAGGATCGCCGTCCCTCGTCGCCCCTCCAGCGAGGCTCCCAGCCTCTCGTCGCACCACTCCTGGCGCCGAAACCCACCAAAACCACCACCTCTAGCGCCGACACCCTCAAACCAGTCCACTGTAGTCGCCGACAGCCACTGACGTCGCCGAACCCAATTGCCACCACCCTACCAGTCGCCGAAATCCACCAAAAAACCCACTAAACAATCACCGATCGTACTCCGAAAATAGTTTTTGACCATTTAAATAGTCACCGGAAACCTAGCCGAGTCGCCGAAAAAGTCGCCAGAACAACCGTCGAAACAGTCGCCACGGTCTCAGTAGTTATGTGTTTTCGTATCCCTCGCTGCGTCCCTTCATTCATCTGTACAATGGCCTATTTTTCATTCACCGCCAAGTTCTGTGTTGTCCAATTTTTGTTGATGCAGTGAGGGTTGTCTGGTTGTAGATTCTCTGGTAGTTGAACAAGAATGCCATCGGAGGGCGATAGGTCTGCTACCCGGATTTCGGGGACTGCTGAGTCTCTGACGGATACCGGACGACCAATGAGAACTGAGGTGTTCTCTTCTTCTACTCGGCTTGTTGATGAGAAGTTTGACGGTGCTTTTGTTTATCCCTTGTGGCGGAAAAATGTGTTGAAATCTTTGCAAGACATGAAATTGGATTCCCACTTATTTGACGATGCCCCTAATCCTAATTCTCCTATTTATCGTACCTGGATACGAGACGATACTCGCCTCTTCAGTCAGATTATGAATTCCATGGACCGCAGTGTCAGGATTTTGGTTGCCAGTGCCGATACGGTAAAAGAAATCTAGGGGGCTCTAGAGGATATTTATGCTTCCACAAATGACTTATCGTGCATTTATGATGTGATGCGAGGCTTTTTTCGCTCGCAACAGGCTGGTCGTCCTCTTTAGGAGCACTTTATGGGATTTAAA